>OX459053.1:2350514-2491238 GCA_949775005.1 Orthosia gothica | reverse complement strand
CGAGTCGGCAAATGGAAGTTAAATTTAAAATGAACATTATCGTACTCCCAAACGGATTTTCATAATTTTATGAAAAATATATAATGTTAAGTTACGAGCTACCTACGTCTTCAAACAAGTTTCTGCAGGTGATGATGGCAACTTTGGACCGGAGTTGATGAAGGCAGATGGTCCGCAGTGACCACGATCCTCAGTAATGAGGGACCGTGAGGATAATTCTTGCTGATTGTCTGTATCCGTAGGCTCAGATCAAATAAAAATTAAATCTGAGTCCGTAGGATGACATTATATTTTACGATTGACATCTTTAATGGAATATGAATTTATTTGTTTGTATATTTGTGTTTGACATTTTATTTGACCTATTATTAACTGTATATAATATTAATATCTATTTGAGATCATATAATACTTGTCTAACTATTTGAAGGTTGAAATAGAAGTGTATTATTGTTTAATTAAAATTTTGGCTCATTCTCTTGTAATTCTTTCGAAGTTAGTTTGTATAAAGTTGTAGTGATGCTTGTTGGCAATTATGATTTTCGACACAATGTAAAAATTGTTTGGAATAAATAAATACAAGCATGCTCCGCGTCGGCGAATTAAAGTTAAACATGATCCTGCTCCGTGGATGAGTTCTCTAATAAAAGACGCTATTGCTCGTAAGGACAAGGCGAAGAGCAGGTACAAGCGTAGACCCACGGATCAGAATCTTGCTCATTTCAAAGCTCTACGCAATCACTGCAATCGTCTGTGTCGAGATGCTAAGAGACGCTATTTCCACGAGTCTCTGGTCGATCGGAAGCCTTCTGATGTCTGGAGATTTCTTAGGTCTGTTGGTATCGGCAAATCTCCCACTAATACCTGTAAAGATGTCGACCTGTCGGCTCTTAATAGGCACTTTTCTCTTCTACCTGTGTCTCTAGACCCTTGTGTCAAAACTTCCACTTTGATTAAACTCTCCGAATTGCCGTTGCCGAATTGCCCACTGTTTAATTTAAATTCTGTCTCTGAAGACGAAGTAAAACTATCTCTTCTTGCTATTTCCTCCTCTGCTGTTGGCCATGAAAATGTTCGTTATTAAATTGTCTATCCATTAGTGTTAGTACAAACAATAATTAATGAACACTTTACAAGGCGATGCATGCTATCAATAATTATTTCTCATTTTTGTGTTTTTTTTTGGAAGGATATTAGTGAAATATAAACAACATAAAAAAAAAACGAAATCTACCATTTTAGAATCCATATTATGTAGAATTTTAATGTATTTTTATTAATTGATATTTCTTTTTGAATAACGAGTAGATAGCTCCTAAAAACAGCACGAAAAACGGCTTGTGCGGCGTTTTGCTCGGGGTACCGCCTTAAAATCAAATTCGCCACTAAATTTACTTCTTTCATCGGACCCTACTTCTATAACAAGTTTATCAAAATTTTAAGACGGTAAGAAGTTATACCAAGTACCTATGAAAATGTATGTTATAGTATGAAATGTATGTTATAAGTAAAACTTTTAGCATACCGTACAAATACTCTGAGGCCAAATCTAAACTGAAGAAGTGGTTGTTGGACCGGACTTACGAGGAGACAGAAAGTTTTCTTTGTTGCACAAGTTGATCTTACACACATTACATACGATTACACACACAGAAAAAACACACTCTAACACACTCGACATTTACTCATATTAACTGTTTTTCTTGCATTATGTTATATCATACGCTTTTATCTATATGTATTGTATACTTTTGTTTATTAGTCATTGATATAAATTGTATGCTGCGCTAGCAGGACACTTTAAATTGCAAACTCTGTGTTATGTCTGGGTCACCAAGATACAGGCTGTGCCTAGTTTGGGACCCGTTGCTAATATTTCAACTTCATTGTTAGTTCAATTAATGTCTACAAAACTAATACAATTATCTAACATGTAACTGTGTAAGGTAAATAAACGAATTTTATTTTATTTATTTATTTATTTTATTTAGTATAACAAAGGTATAACCATACTTACCATATTTATGCTGCGTTTATTATTAAGAGGGTTCATTTATATCCGACTAGCTGACCCCGCGGCTTCGCTCCAGTCTACTGATTATCTACCTATGTACCCTACCTACCCACCTACAATATTTATCTACCAATATGTTAAACTATTTAATTGAATAAGAATAAATACTATACTACAATACGATATAAACAACTTTTGTTTCTACCGGCGATCTAAATAAATTTTAGAACACAAAAAACTTTTTTGCAAAAAAATACTACCGACTTCCAAATGAAAAACTACAAAGTGAAAAAAAACTTAATTATTGGAAGTCGGTGTCTTTCTTAGGCACTATTTTTTTGTGATATGGACACCGACTTCCAAAACTTAAGTTATTTTTCACTTTGTAGTTTTTCATTTGGAAGTCGGTAGTATTTTTTTGCAAAAAAGTTTTTTTATTTTTCCCTTTTCAGTTTTACCTACCTAAGGCAAGTCGTTTAGTAAGATTAGTAAGGTTATAACGCCAGAATAGATTACCCGAATAACATAAAACTTGAACATAACCGGTGAAATGAGAGATCTGCGTACCCCTTTAGAGCGTACTGGCGTGATGTTATGTTATGAAATGGTATAAAGAATAAACAGACTTGCGATTGCAGCAATCCCGAGAGTTAAGCCTTTATTTATTAAAGAGTTATGTTGTATATCTCCGAAGTTCTTCATCAGACCTACACCAAATTAAAATGGGACCAATTTCGAAACATATTTTTTCAAACAAAAAAAAAGAATTTTCAAAATCGGTCTACTATTGACGGAGATATCGGTGAACATACACAAAAAAAAAAAAAAACAAACATAAAGTCGAACATAGAACCTCCTCCTTTTTGGTAAGTCGGTTAAAAAGCTGCTATAGTGACTTAATTATGATAGTGAGATAAATTCTCTCGCATATTTTTATGTAGGCAATAATGAGTACGTTAATCATGTAGTACATGATTTTTATGTTTCATCAACAGTTTTCAGCGCACGCCAAATAATGAATTTTATAGGCAAAATTTTGCTACTTTGGATTACATTATTGCAATTTTCATAAGGATCTCAAATGTTTTTGAAGAGAAATTATAGCCTATGTTACTCAGGAATAATGTAGCTTTCCAAAGGTGAAAGAAATTTTCTTTAAATCGGTCCAGTAGTTTCGGAGCCTATTCAGTACAAACAAAAAAATCTTTCCTCTTTATAATATTGGTATAGATGACAAAGAAATCTTGCAAAATTAAAGTAGGTAACTTACGTATGAGGAGACCGAAAAATTACTTAAAGTTCCTGGATAGACAATAAGTTACTAAATAATAAATGTAATTATCTAAACTGTGATATAAGGTTATATAAGAAAAAAAACACTCCTCAATCTCACACGCCCACTCACATTCACACATCACACTTCCATCACACACAAAAAGAGGACTACTTATACCTACCATTAGTAGGTATATTTTTATTCAATTCTTAATTCTTTATTGTACACCAAAACAACATAAAATACAGTGTGATAATAAAGTACATATACAAAGGCGAGCTTAACTCAATGTTGAGTTCTCTTACAGCAAACCCTAGGGTGACAGAGAAAGATGACATTATAGAGGGCAGAATCCAGTGTACAATTTTAAAAGACTTAAATAAGGTAAAAACTGACGACGAATAAAATAAAATATACTTACATAAATATATATTTTTATATACATACTAGTATCATGTCATTGCGCTAGGAAATGTTCCTTAATCTTCTTCTTGAAGACCTCCAGAGAAGGGCTGTCGCGTAGGGAGTGTGGGAGAGAGTGCCAGAGACGCACTGCAGTAGCAGAGAAAGAGCCGTCATAGCGGCTGGAAGTGTGTCGTGGAGGGCGAAGGAGAAGAGAAGTGGCAGTGCGACAGGGTTTACCCCTCGGGACAAGGTACTCAAAACGTTCACGAAGGTATTGAGGAGAATTAGGATTGTGCAGGATAGTATAGAGAAGGGATAGGATATGGGTATCTCGACGACGCCGAATTGGCAGCCACTTCAATCTGTTCTTATTCCGATACATGGTCATATTTGCGGAGGCCAAAGATGAAGCGGATGCACAAGTTCTGCAGTCGCTCGAGTTTATTAAGGAGTACCTCCGTTGCATCTAAAAAACAAACATCCCATTCAATTGTATTATTCTTTAGTTTTTCTTCCATTTCTACTTTGTACTAGATAAGTTATTTATTTTGTATAAAATAACTTATTTATTTTGTATTATTTTACATATTTCCTTTGTATTAAATAAGTACATTTAAACATGGAATAATTAAAATAAGTACTTATTTTGACCGCAAGAGGCACGGCATTGGAAGCTGAAATACAGGCTCTGCCTAGTTCAGCCTAACATTTTTGTGTATTTTAACTTTAGTTTAAGCACTATTTGTGAAAAATATACAAACATTTCTGTGACTAAAGATTATGGCAGTTTCTTATACAAATCCTAGGATATGTATGTATTTCCTAGGAAATGTGTGTATTGATTAATTGTTAGAATTATCATTTCACACATCTCCTAAATAAACCCGCCATTATATAGATTTCCTAGGAATTGTATACAATTCCTGGTTTTCACAGATTTCTTATAACATTTATATTAACATAGTGTAATTAATTTGAAAATGTTATATCTAAATCGGAAAACGACAATCGCACCAAAATTTAACCATTTCAAAATATTCCGATTTAATTTTAAAACACAATAAATTATAGTTATGTATAATTATGTATTTTAGTGACCGTTTTTTTTTTATTTTAAAGTCAAAGAACTGTTGTTCCCTTAAACTCGTTGGCATCTGTTGATGTCTTAATAAATCTTACTAATATAAGAATAGAATAGAATAGAATAGAAATATATTTATTCGACACAGGCACAACACAACAGCAACAAACATGGAGTAAAAGACAAAAAAGAAATGCAAAGACAAATTGCGCTGAACGTGCCCATACCGAAAGGGTTACCAACTCAGCATTTGCTGGGCGTCAGACATCCAGCGCTGGCTTTCAGTTGGCACCCCGCAGCTACACACGGACGTGGGTAACAAAATAAAATAAAAAAATAAAAAATATAATTTATACATATTTGACTTAGACATACATAATAAATGCTAAAATTTGCATGGATGGATGTTTGTTATTCAATCACGCCAGAACGGCTCCAGTGTTGCCATACTGTAAGGACCAAAAATCTGTACATCTGGCCAAAAAAATCCGTACAAATTCCGTACGTGCAATAAATCTATAATCAATAAATTCCGTACGAAATCCGTACAAAAAAAAGTCATTAAAAGCAGAAATTACTTACTTTATTCATTTTTTAGGGTTCCGTAGCCGAATGGCAAAAAACGGAACCCTTATAGATTCGTCATGTCTGTCTGTCTGTCTGTCTGTCTGTCTGTCTGTCTGTCCGTCCGTATGTCACAGCCAATTTTTTCCGAATCTATAAGAACTATGCTGGTGAAACTTGGTGAGTAGATGTATTCTGTGAACCGCATTAAGATTTTCACACAAAAATAAAAATAAAATAATAAATTTTGGGGGTTCCCATACTTGTAACTAAAACTAAAAATATTTTTTTTCTTCAAACCTATACGTGTGGGGTATCTATGGATAGGTCTTCAAAAATGATATAGAGGTTTCTAATATCATTTTTTTCTAAACTGAATAGTTTGCGCGAGAGACTCTTCCAAAGTGGTAAAATGTGTGTGTCCCCCCCTGTAACTTCTAAAATAAGAGAATGATGAAAGTAAAAAAAATATATGATGTACATTACTATGTAAACTGCCAGCGAAAATTGGTTTGAACGAGATCTAGTCAGTAGTTTTTTTTTAATACGTCATAAATCGTAAACCGCAATTTACCAAGTACGGAACCCTTCGTGCGCGAGTCCGACTCGCACTTGGCCGGTTTTTTTATCATATCATTGTCAACATTCAAATCAAATCAAGGTGTATTTGCTAAAAACAAAAAGCGAGCAAATAAAATCGTAATATATTTAATTTTTTTACTACTGCAATCAACGTCAACCGTGCAACATGATATCTTAGATAAAACATGAAACAGCAATTCCCCGTCATAGAAAACCACGTACGTTCTTCTTTATTTTTTTAATACATTTCTTGTCGAATGCCAAAAAAATATCGATTTATCAATGTATTGGTGAATTTTATTTATTGTATTTTAACAAGAGTATGTATTATAACGTATTATTGAAAATCCGTACACATATCCGTACGCAATTATTGTCCGTACGCAATACCCCAAATTCCGTACGTGTACGGACAAATCCGTACATATGGCAACACTGGGCTGAACGGATCTAGATAAAAATTAGCAGAGAGATAAATAGGAATTGCACATAGGCTACTTTTTATTGCTTGGATAATTTCCGGCTATCACGCGGGCGAACCCGCTGCCAAAAGTATCTATTATTAATACTTGTTCAATTTTCCTCACGGTAGGATACTTACAATACAAAGTATAGTAGGTAAGTTCCCGTAGAATAATATCTATTAAAAGCCCGGTAAGTCCCCAAACTCTTCCACTAGGCCACACCACCGGAATTTCCCGTTATTTTCGGAACGGGAAATTCCCGTCAGTAAGCTCTAATAACGATAAAATTAACAAAATATGTTTTTTTTCTAATCTCGCAATTTCTAGTAACTAGCAACGGTCTTTGACCTCGTTATCAGTTTATAGATACTTAGAATTATGATGTAATCGGTAATTGAAAATTTATTTAATTCAACAATTCCAGCAGTATATGTAACTATGTATATACAAACTTAAAAAAATAACTATAAGTACTAAACTATACTAATAAATAAATATATAATAATTTATACTTACTATACCTAACTACGGACGTATGATACAAAAACAAGATACATTTAGTTTTTTTTCAGTCAGTACGCATCCAATGAGCCCAAAACACGAAGGTGCTATTTTGTCTGGTTGAGGAGTTGCTATGGATACCTTCCGGTTCCATCATGACCATCTCCTTAGTACCATATTATTTCAAATTATCATGATAAGGTTTGCCAAGTTTTAGTTTAATCGGAGGTGCTTACAAAATGGATTACTAGTTGCCGGCAAAACATACAAAAACAAGGTTATTTAGAGCTTGTAATAAAAAAGTCGTAAACAAGGAAAAATCATGCTGTGCAGTCGGAGGATACATATTCGCGGGCTGGCTGACCAAAATCTGATGTATCCTCCGCATGCACAGCATGATTTTTTCCTTGTTTACGACTTTATAGTTCGCTTTTGAAGCAGTCGGGTTTTTTGATTTTTTGAATTAAGGTTTTTATTTATAACTTTTTAGATAGTTTTTTTTCGAATTAAATACATTTAAACATATAAGTGTTATATATTTTTGAAATCACCTCTTAAAACCCTTTATTTTGATACCCTACACGATGGATTTGGAAGAAGAAATAAATTGTGCCCCTACAATATGGCACCCAAAATCCGCCCTTTTTCTATTGTCCAATTTTAATGTAGCCTATGACACTCGCAGAGTTAAGACGCATCCAACGTATGAATCATCAAAATCGGCCAACGCGTTTGGTCTCTGGAACGCCTTATAGGAACAAACATACATACATACATACATACTTACATACATACATACATACATACTTACATACATAGACTGATAAACACATTACCCTCCTTCGGCAGTCGGGTAAAAAGTAGGACGCGTACTGGGGCCTCATGATCCAAGCGCTTCAAATTCTTCATATAGTTCGACTCTAAACGAACGACTTTTTTTCATATTCATAAATATAAGTAGAACAAGAACAATCCTCCATTAATATTTTGTTTGGCACAGAATGAGACAATGTTATAATAAAAGTTTTACTATCAATACATTTAAATTTATTACGTCTATAGGCACAGAATGTAGCACGTGTTAAAAGATCTAAATTGCTAATTAACGACATGTGGGTGCAAACCCACCTACTCTGCCTATGCCGGTCCCAAGCCCGGATGAAAAAATGAGGAGGGTTTGTCTGGAGAAGAACTGCCCAGCTGTAAAATGTTCAACGCCGAGTATTGGGCGGCGGTTAACAATCCCGACACCTCCGTGTACGTGTTCACGGAGTGGTGCTCAATGACCATGAGGTCCTAAATTACCTCAAAAATATTGCCGTGGAAGGAATCGGGTAGCCACCACGATGTATTTACCCAAGAAAACCCCCATGGAAAGCACAACTTATAGAGCTGATTTGTTGGACGATCCGACTAACACTCGGCGCCTTTCGGTTACCGGGACGAGAGGTGTAAAATTGGCTACCGAAGCTGCTGCCAAGACGGACCACCGGGTCTTGGATAGTAGATATGCTACTGGTGAGCCACATAGTAGGATTTCAATCCGTGAACAACGACGGATTGCCACGTGGAACGTCCGTGGTTTACTTGCCCCAGGGAAACTGGAAATTGTGGAGAAAGAGGCGGAATCACACAAACTGACTTTGCTTGGAATGACCGAAACCCACAAGAGAGGACAAGGACACCAAACAACCTCCAATGGAAACACCGTATACTTCTCAGGCTCTGCTGATACTAGCACCAACGGAGTGGCTGTCTGGGTATCTCGCCGTCTAAGTAGGCATGTACTGGGTTATAACCCAGTGTCTGATAGAATAATTACTCTAAGACTTAACACGAAGCCCTGTACCCTCAACATTGTTGTGGTGTATGCTCCCACATCCGGCGCTAAAGAGGAGACTATCGACGAGTTCTATGCTGTCCTGGAGGCTACTCTGTCCAAAATACCGAATCGCGAGATCACTTTGTTACTGGGTGATTGGAATGCAAAAGTAGGCAGTACGCAACAAGACGATCACATCCGGAACACGGTCGGAAAATATGGCATTGGCACTAGGAATGAGAGAGGTCAACGACTCTTGGAGTTCTGCATCGAAAGGAAACTCACAATAATGAACACCTGTTTCCAACACCACCCAAGACGTCTATACACATGGAGGTCTCCTGGCGATAGGTACCGTAATCAAATAGACTACTTAATTATTAACAGCCGCTGGAGAACTTCAATAACCAATGTAAAAACGTTTCCTGGTGCAGATTGCGGTTCGGACCACTGCCTTCTTGTGGCAAAATTTTCTCTGCGTCTGAAAGCTGTGAAAAAAGATCTTCCCTTGAGACCACGAACATTGACACCGTCGGAGAGGAAAGTGTTCCAAGAAGACTTAAAGAAAGCAATTGCAGACAGACCACTCCCCATTGACGACGGGGCCAATGAACACTGGATCCATCTCAGGGACTTGACGTGGAAAGTCATGAATGGTATCACAAGTCAACAAACTCAAGCCACTTGCAAACAAACATGGCTAACCACTGACACCTGGAATTTGATAAAGGAACGGAAAGACCTCAAAATTCGGGGACTGGTAACACAGGGTGACCGAGACAAATATGCTGTCTTGAGTCGAAAGATACAACAGCTCTGCCGCCGAGACAAAAATAATTTTGTGGCGAATATCTGCCAAGAGATAGAAGACCATGCGCTAAAGATACAAACATCGGATCTGTTTAAGAAAGTAAGGATATTGTCGAAGCAGTTCAAACCGAAAACGTGGGTGGTTGAGGACAATGATGGTAGACCACTTCAAGATCTGGTTGCAATAGCGGAGCGGTGGAGGCAATACTGCGAAGAGCTATACCAAAATCCCAACGATAGCGATAACTCATTATCTGCATGGGAGTCGATAGATCAAGAACCTCCCATACTGCCATCTGAAGTTGAGGCCGCTATTGCAGCGCTCAAAGACAGGAAGGCGCCTGGGCCGGATCAGTTAACAGCCGAAATTATAAAAGCGATGGGCTCATCGGGCGTGGACACCCTCCACAAAATATGCAATGTGATCTGGCGTACCGGCAAGTGGCCGGACGATTGGGCAAAATCAATCATTCTACCGCTGCACAAGAAAGGATCCACGGCGAAATGCGACAACTACAGAACCCTAGCCCTTATATCCCACGCCAGTAAAGTGTTGCTACACATAATAAACAAAAGAATCCGTCATTTCTTAGACTGGCAAATTCCGCAGGAGCAGGCTGGTTTCGTCAAAGGCAAAGGGACTCGCGAACAAATTTTAAACGTTCGCCAAATAATTGAAAAGTCTTACGAATTTAACACCCCTGTCATCCTGTGTTTTATAGACTACAGCAAAGCTTTTGACTGCGTGATTTGGTCGGCATTGTGGAAGATTCTGGAAGAACTTGGAGTACCTTTGCACCTGGTGGCTCTTATTCAATCGCTTTACTTGACCAATCAGGGTGTGGTAAAAGTTGACAGATCAATATCTGGGCCTTTCAACTTCGGCAAGGGCGTAAGACAGGGTTGCATTCTGTCCCCCATCCTTTTTAACATCTACGGGGAGTATATCATCAGACGAACTTGTGAAGACTGGGACGGTGGGGTCACAATAGGTGGCACCAAACTTACTAACCTCCGCTACGCAGACGATACTACACTACTAGCTGCAAATGAAACAGAAATGGTGAATCTCCTTGAAAGGATGGAGAGAATTAGTATGGAACTGGGGCTCAAAATCAATCACGCTAAAACTAAACTCATGATAGTGGATCGCGCAAACCATCTCCAACATACAGGTGCCCTATCACTGGAAACCGTAAGCGACTTTATCTACCTAGGTGCAAGTATCAGCAATTCGGGGTCATGTGAGAATGATATAAGGAGGCGTATAGGGATGTCCAAAAATGCAATGACCCAGCTGCAAAGAGTATGGAGAGACCGTAACATTTCAAGGAAGACGAAGGTGAAACTGGTCAACTCCCTGGTGTTCTCCATCTTCAGTTACGGGGCTGAGACGTGGACTCTGAAGAAGGCCGACCGTGACCGAATCGATGCTTTTGAGATGTGGTGCTGGAGGAAGATGTTGCAAATCCCCTGGACTGCCTATCGCACCAATGACTCTATCCTCCGGGAACTAAACATAAATATCAGACTGTCCACGGTCTGTCTTCGTAGGATTCTGGAGTTTTTTGGTCACATTGCCAGAAAGGACGGACACAACCTCGAACAGCTGATGGTTACTGGCAAGATCGAGGGCAGACGTCCAAGGGGTCGAAGTCCAATCAGATGGTCAGACCAAGTCCGCACATCTTTAAATACCAGGCTGCACGATGCTCTCCACGACGCCAAAGACAGAAGCAGATGGCGCAAATTGGTGAAGGAGAAGTTGTTTTCACGAAGACCGGGGAATCACGACCCTCAGTAATGAGGAACACGATGCGAGGAGGAGGGTGCAAACCCTGGCGCTTTTTGTGATTATTTATAAATGATTTTGTTTCTTTAAGTTGCTTTGTTACTTATTAGTCTATTTATAAGGCTAGATTGTAATAAGAGTAGGGTCCATCCTATTGATGAACCCTAGAAAAGGCAAAAAAAAAAAACGTTGCTTTGTACAAATACTTTTACATGCCGATCATATTTTTTAAAACTAGATGTGGTCGGCGTTTCCTATCTCTGAGAAGAAAGGCCGAAACAAACTCAGAGGTAACAGTCTCTTTTAAAGTCCAGACAAAATCTTGTTAAGATCATGTGAAGACCATGTAGACAGATGTCTGAAATGGTCTTTTGTGGAAAGAACCAGCCAGGTTGAGTGGACCTGTCCAGTCAGTGCACGCATTTGTCAACAATCGTGCAGCTCAATTCAGAATTTAAGGAGCTCAACGATTCGACGAACAATACCAAAGATAATTACCAAAGGACATTCGGGTAGGCCGCATAAACTTCTCAATCTGCCAGACCATGATAAAAACTAACTAAGACAAATAAAAAATGATCCACATAGTCTTCGCATTCACAATAATTAAAATAAAATGATATAATACTTTAAAAAGTAAATATTCTTGCCATTGCAAGAAATCCAAAAAAAAGAAACAAAATTCACGGTGCAAAATATAAAAAATAAAACAAAATTAGTTGGAGCAGCTCAATCCCAAGCCTTTTTGTCCTCAACGTAATCTTTAATGGAATAAAATGCTTTCTTGCAAAACTTACGTTTAATGAATTATTTGAATTTATCAAGACTTAGATTTTGTACGTGGCTTGGAAGCTTATTATAAAAGCGTACACCAATGACATCTACACGAGCCACCTATTTTCTTGAGCCATGTTGTAGGTACTACAAATTTTTCACTGTATTTTTTAAACTATTTTAAATTTTTATGGGCGTATAAAAGATTTTCATAAATATACTGAGAAGGCAGTCATTACATTGATCTCCTTAAATTTGAGTGACTCGGACTTAATTTATAAATTGACCGAACAGCTCTTTTCTGCAAAACAAATATAGGCTGGATGTCGGCGGCATTTCCCCACAACAGAATACCTTACACTTTGAAAATATATAAAGTATACTAAACAGCTGTCTCTATGTCAGTTAAATTACGAATTTTTCTAATAGCTTATGCTGCGGAGCGTCTTTGACAATTTATCTGTATGTGGGTCCCACTGAAGCTTAGCATCCAAAGTTATATATCTATCACACGTACCTAATGTGTTTTCATTTGTTTTTTTTTTTTATTAATTTGAAAATACCCGGTTTTTGGAAAGAAATTATAGACTTTCCAAAAACTGACCGCAGAGGCATTATACAATGTGTTATTGTAACAATGATGGCGTTGTCGTAATGCTAAAATGTTACGGATTGATCACGTGGCATTTCAACACACAACACAACTAAACTCCACACAAATAACAACACACAATTTGATAAGTTTAAAAGAAAGGCGAAAAAATTCAGACCTATTAATTCTGCATGTCCATCGTCCAACTTACCACAGTGTCTCAAGACAAAAGTCTATGACCAGTGTGTCTTGCCAGTGATGACATATGGCTCTGGGACGTGGTCGCTTACAATGGGCCTCATCAGAAAGCTTACAGTCACTCAAAGGGCAATGAAGACGGCTATGCTCGGCGTTTCCTTGCGTGATGGAATCAGAAATGTAGAGATCCGTAAGAGAACCAAGGTTACCGGCATAGCCCGAAGAATTGCCAGACTTAAGTGGCAGTGGGCAGGGCACATTGCTCGCAGAACGGATGGCCAATGGGGCAGAAAGCTCTGGAGTGGCGACTGCGAACCGGAAGACGTTGCGTTGGAAGGCCTACCACCAGGTGGACCGATGACCTGGTGAAGGTTGCGGGGATCCACTGGTTGCGAGACGCACGGGACCGGTCAATCTGGCGACGCTTGGGGGAGGCCTTGTCCAACAGTGGACGTCTTTCGGCTGATATGATGATGATGATGATGAATTCTGCATAAAATTATAAATGGTTCCATTGATGCACCATTAATAAATTATTTTAACTTTAGGATTAGCCAACGTAGTATGCGTCAGCATCACATATTTGATATCCCATCCTCAACTTTAAATACCTCATCCCTTACACGCATGGCAAGGCTGTACAATGAAAGGTCCATGTCTTTGGATATTCCTATTGATGTCTTTTCAATGAAGCTCATAACATTCAGACACTTTCTATTAAGTGATGTGACTCAAGCTCTTAATGCTCATTACTCTTAAATGATATACTGTGATCAATGTTTACCTAGTTTAGTTGTAGTCTTAATTTTGAATTTTGTAAAATGTCATGCATACCTATAATCTGTATGATTGCTGTGTAATTTTGACATTAAATGTATTTTTTTTGGATGATGATTTTTTTTGGATGATGTTTTAGGCAGTTTTACTGTTGGTGTGCTTAATAAAATAAAATAAACTAACATCAACGAAACCGTCGCCAAAGCGATTCACCAAGCTCTCTCGATATGTCACGTGAACAATTCCTTACTTTTTGATATTTTGAGCATAGCCATCGTTCATAGAATGTCACTTGTTTAGACCCTCAGCTCAGGTAAGATGTATCATAGCCATCGATCATAGAATGTCACTTGTTTAGACCCTCAGCTCAGATGAGATGTATCATAGCCATCGTTCATAGAATGTCACTTGTTTAGACCCTCAGCTCAGGTGAGATGTATCATAGCCATCGTTCATAGAATGTCACTTGTTTAGACCCTCAGCTCAGGTAAGATGTATCATAGCCATCGATCATAGAATGTCACTTGTTTAGACCCTCAGCTCAGATGAGATGTATCATAGCCATCGTTCATAGAATGTTACTTGTTTAGACCCTCAGCTCAGGTGAGATGTATCATAGCCATCGTTCATAGAATGTCACTTGTTTAGACCCTCAGCTCAGGTAAGATGTATCATAGCCATCGTTCATAGAATGTCACTTGTTTAGACCCTCAGCTCAGATGAGATGTATCATAGCCATCGTTCATAGAATGTCACTTGTTTAGACCCTCAGCTCAGGTAAGATGTATCATAGCCATCGTTCATAGAATGTTACTTGTTTAGACCCTCAGCTCAGGTGAGATGTATCATAGCCATCGTTCATAGAATGTCACTTGTTTAGACCCTCAGCTCAGGTAAGATGTATCATAGCCATCGTTCATAGAATGTCACTTGTTTAGACCCTCAGCTCAGATGAGATGTATCATAGCCATCGTTCATAGAATGTCACTTGTTTAGACCCTCAGCTCAGGTAAGATGTATCATAGCCATCGTTCATAGAATGTCACTTGTTTAGACCCTCAGCTCAGGTAAGATGTATCATAGCCATCGTTCATAGAATGTCACTTGTTTAGACCCTCAGCTCAGGTGAGATGTATCATAGCCATCGTTCATAGAATGTCACTTGTTTAGACCCTCAGCTCAGGTGAGATGTATCATAGCCATCGTTCATAGAATGTCACTTGTTTAGACCCTCAGCTCAGATGAGATGTATCATAGCCATCGTTCATAGAATGTCACTTGTTTAGACCCTCAGCTCAGGTAAGATGTATCATAGCCATCGTTCATAGAATGTCACTTGTTTAGACCCTCAGCTCAGATGAGATGTATCATAGCCATCGTTCATAGAATGTCACTTGTTTAGACCCTCAGCTCAGATGAGATGTATCATAGCCATCGTTCATAGAATGTTACTTGTTTAGACCCTCAGCTCAGGTAAGATGTATCATAGCCATCGTTCATAGAATGTCACTTGTTTAGACCCTCAGCTCAGATGAGATGTATCATAGCCATCGTTCATAGAATGTCACTTGTTTAGACCCTCAGCTCAGGTAAGATGTATCATAGCCATCGTTCATAGAATGTCACTTGTTTAGACCCTCAGCTCAGGTAAGATGTATCATAGCCATCGTTCATAGAATGTCACTTGTTTAGACCCTCAGCTCAGGTAAGATGTATCATAGCCATCGTTCATAGAATGTCACTTGTTTAGACCCTCAGCTCAGGTGAGATGTATCATAGCCATCGTTCATAGAATGTCACTTGTTTAGACCCTCAGCTCAGGTAAGATGTATCATAGCCATCGTTCATAGAATGTCACTTGTTTAGACCCTCAGCTCAGGTGAGATGTATCATAGCCATCGTTCATAGAATGTCACTTGTTTAGACCCTCAGCTCAGGTGAGATGTATGATAGCCATCGTTCATAGAATATCACTTGTTTAGACCCTCAGCTCAGGTAAGATGTATGATAGCCATCGTTCATAGAATGTCACTTGTTTAGACCCTCAGCTCAGATGAGATGTATCATAGCCATCGTTCATAGAATGTCACTTGTTTAGACCCTCAGCTCAGGTAAGATGTATCATAGCCATCGTTCATAGAATGTCACTTGTTTAGACCCTCAGCTCAGGTAAGATGTATCATAGCCATCGTTCATAGAATGTCACTTGTTTAGACCCTCAGCTCAGGTGAGATGTATCATAGCCATCGTTCATAGAATGTCACTTGTTTAGACCCTCAGCTCAGGTAAGATGTATGATAGCCATCGTTCATAGAATGTCACTTGTTTAGACCCTCAGCTCAGGTAAGATGTATGATAGCCATCGTTCATAGAATGTCACTTGTTTAGACCCTCAGCTCAGGTAAGATGTATCATAGCCATCGTTCATAGAATGTCACTTGTTTAGACCCTCAGCTCAGGTAAGATGTATCATAGCCATCGTTCATAGAATGTCACTTGTTTAGACCCTCAGCTCAGATGAGATGTATCATAGCCATCGTTCATAGAATGTCACTTGTTTAGACCCTCAGCTCAGGTAAGATGTATCATAGCCATCGTTCATAGAATGTCACTTGTTTAGACCCTCAGCTCAGGTAAGATGTATCATAGCCATCGTTCATAGAATGTCACTTGTTTAGACCCTCAGCTCAGGTGAGATGTATCATAGCCATCGTTCATAGAATGTCACTTGTTTAGACCCTCAGCTCAGATGAGATGTATCATAGCCATCGTTCATAGAATGTCACTTGTTTAGACCCTCAGCTCAGATGAGATGTATCATAGCCATCGTTCATAGAATGTCACTTGTTTAGACCCTCAGCTCAGGTAAGATGTATCATAGCCATCGTTCATAGAATGTCACTTGTTTAGACCCTCAGCTCAGGTGAGATGTATCATAGCCATCGTTCATAGAATGTCACTTGTTTAGACCCTCAGCTCAGGTAAGATGTATCATAGCCATCGTTCATAGAATGTCACTTGTTTAGACCCTCAGCTCAGGTGAGATGTATCATAGCCATCGTTCATAGAATGTCACTAGTTTAGACCCTCAGCTCAGGTGAGATGTATGATAGCCATCGTTCATAGAATATCACTTGTTTAGACCCTCAGCTCAGGTAAGATGTATGATAGCCATCGTTCATAGAATGTCACTTGTTTAGACCCTCAGCTCAGGTAAGATGTATCATAGCCATCGTTCATAGAATGTCACTTGTTTAGACCCTCAGCTCAGGTGAGATGTATCATAGCCATCGTTCATAGAATGTCACTAGTTTAGACCCTCAGCTCAGGTGAGATGTTTCATAGCCATCGTTCATAGAATGTCACTAGTTTAGACCCTCAGCTCAGGTAAGATGTATCATAGCCATCGTTCATAGAATGTCACTTGTTTAGACCCTCAGCTCAGGTAAGATGTATGATAGCCATCGTTCATAGAATGTCACTTGTTTAGACCCTCAGCTCAGGTAAGATGTATCATAGCCATCGTTCATAGAATGTCACTTGTTTAGACCCTCAGCTCAGGTAAGATGTATCATAGCCATCGTTCATAGAATGTCACTTGTTTAGACCCTCAGCTCAAATGAGATGTATCATAGCCATCGTTCATAGAATGTCACTTGTTTAGACCCTCAGCTCAGATGAGATGTATCATAGCCATCGTTCATAGAATGTCACTTGTTTAGACCCTCAGCTCAGGTGAGATGTATCATAGCCATCGTTCATAGAATGTCACTTGTTTAGACCCTCAGCTCAGGTAAGATGTATCATAGCCATCGTTCATAGAATGTCACTTGTTTAGACCCTCAGCTCAGGTGAGATGTATCATAGCCATCGTTCATAGAATGTCACTTGTTTAGACCCTCAGCTCAGGTGAGATGTATGATAGCCATCGTTCATAGAATGTCACTTGTTTAGACCCTCAGCTCAGGTAAGATGTATCATAGCCATCGTTCATAGAATGTCACTTGTTTAGACCCTCAGCTCAGGTGAGATGTATCATAGCCATCGTTCATAGAATGTCACTAGTTTAGACCCTCAGCTCAGGTGAGATGTTTCATAGCCATCGTTCATAGAATGTCACTAGTTTAGACCCTCAGCTCAGGTAAGATGTTTCATAGCCATCGTTCATAGAATGTCACTAGTTTAGACCCTCAGCTCAGGTAAGATGTATCATAGCCATCGTTCATAGAATGTCACTTGTTTAGACCCTCAGCTCAGGTAAGATGTATGATAGCCATCGTTCATAGAATGTCACTTGTTTAGACCCTCAGCTCAGGTAAGATGTATCATAGCCATCGTTCATAGAATGTCACTTGTTTAGACCCTCAGCTCAGGTAAGATGTATCATAGCCATCGTTCATAGAATGTCACTTGTTTAGACCCTCAGCTCAGGTAAGATGTATCATAGCCATCGTTCATAGAATGTCACTTGTTTAGACCCTCAGCTCAGGTGAGATGTATCATAGCCATCGTTCATAGAATGTCACTTGTTTAGACCCTCAGCTCAGGTAAGATGTATCATAGCCATCGTTCATAGAATGTCACTTGTTTAGACCCTCAGGTCAGGTAAGATGTATCATAGCCATCGTTCATAGAATGTCACTTGTTTAGACCCTCAGGTCAGGTAAGATGTATCATAGCCATCGTTCATAGAATGTCACTTGTTTAGACCCTCAGCTCAGGTAAGATGTATCATAGTCATCGTTCATAGAATGTCACTTGTTAAGACCCTCAGCTCAGGTAAGATGTATCATAGCCATCGTTCATGGAATGTCACTTGTTTAGATCCTCAGCTCAGGTAAGATGAGATTTTCTGTTGAATATTCAAACAATCATATTAGCTAACACGGGTTTGTAAAGTCACATGGTCCAGTTTTTGATAAGTAGTTATGGTTAAAAAGCAATGGTTTAAAAAGCGAATGGCAGGCTTGTATGGGATTTTCGTACCGCTAATAAAATTTCGTGTTTTGGGATACTTTTTGTTTTAATTGGTAGTTTATATGATAGATAATCCCTTTTTAAATTCTTACCCTCTTACTAATAAACGCGGTATAAAGTTATACCAGGAATAACAAAGGTATACCCATACATTTTCATAGGTTTATACCTGGTATAACTTTATTCTGCGTTTATTTGTTAGAGGGTTAGATTTTTAGAACTTGGGACGTAAAAGTTATAACCAGTTTAATTTTTAAGGTTATGTACTAGTGTACCAATGTTACATATACGTAAATGTTACATATTGTTACATAATGTGTAAAGTAATTGTTTTTAATGGTTTTTTGCTATCTTTGTAGTGTTTTACTTACCATTAAGTAGGTAGATTAAGATGAGGATTGTACCTACTCAGGGCATTATTAGATACCTATGTCCAGCAGCGGACTACAACAGTTTGATAATGATGAGTTAGATTATATTAAGTGTTATTTATATTTCTAAATAATTAATTATCATTTCAATATTTGTTTTATTTTAGACAAGGCAACTTCTAAAACATAACTGCGTTTAATGTACGATTTTATTACGTTCATTTATTAAAATCTTTTTACTGATATTATTAATTAATCCGAAGTTCCAAAAATAGTTAACTTACATAAAAATAAATGGCTTAATTGCCTTAATAAGTGGTATAAATTCTATAACCGAACAACAAAAAAACGTATGCGGTACGAAATCTGCCGTTCACCTTTCGATAAAACGCGTTTATTTACCAATATTTAGTCTAACAAATGCTCAAATAATAAACTCTTAAACTTATTTAACCTATCCTATGTCCCTCTCAGGGTTTAGTTGATCCAGAGATTACCCCCTACAACCTCACAAACTTTACCTCTTTATAATATTATTAGAATAGATTAGTATAGAAGTGTAGATTAGTGATGCCAACAATTGATAAATAAACACGCTTTACCGATGTTTGAAACCATTGGTTAGCATATTTAACAATTGTTTGAGTTCCTCCTCCTCCTCGCGTGGATTCCCCAATGCTGGAGGTCGTGACCACATCATGGTTTCAAAACTTTCTCTTTGATGATGTTTCTCCACCTGCTCCTATTCTCAGCAACATGCACGGCTTCTGAGGCTTTGATGTTCATCGAGGTTCGGATTTGGTCTGACCAGCGTATAGGACCTCTGCCTCGAGTCCGTTTACCCTCGACTTTACCAGTGACAATTACCTTTAGTAAGTTGTAACTAGGTTTACGGGAAATATGGCCATAGAAGTCAAATATCTTGCAGATGCACACATTCGACAATCTAGGCCTGTTGCTTGAGTTAACTAAGAATCAAAAACTGGGGCAATTCACCAAGGAAAACAAGTAAAATTTCAAAATTTAAAAACCCCCGACACATTTATCTTGCGAAAACACCCCGATTCAAACAGTAAAACGCCCATATCTTTTGAACGGCTGAACCGATTTTATTCAAACATAGCTAAGAACACTCTCGACAAAATTACCTTTCAAAAAAAAACCAAATCGGTTCATCCATTTAGGCGCTATGATGCCACAGACAGACACACAGATACACAGATACACGGCAACACACGTGAAACTTATAACACCCCTCTTTTTCCGGCGGGGGTTAATAACTGTAATTAGAGGCCAATCTAAAAAACCTAGTAAAGTATTTTCACCGATATCCTGTTCATTATACTAGTTTGTGCGAAACTTCTTCTTAGCGTGTCGAAGGCAAATATAAAAAGTTAAATATAAAACACACAACACTAAAAACGTATCAAACGCGGCGCCAAAAATAAACGGGAATAAAATAACAGAAGCTCATATTAAGTAAATTTTATTCTTAAGGTTCCTCTAGTCGACGGCACGAACTATTTTGTGCGCGGGGTTAAAATGCATGCTGTCTCATCCGATAATACGTGTGAAAGAGACTGATGCTGTCATGAGCAGTAAGAAGCTAGTTCTCGTACGAATTAGCACTTTTGCAAGTTTGTAGCGAAATGAAATTTTATAAACAGACCTTTGGGAGTCTAGATATTATGAAAACACTACTAAATGTATATTTTTAAAATAAAATTATTTGCATTGTTGAATTACTAATTACTACAGGGATAGATTAGTAGTTCAACAATGCAAATGATTTTATTTTGAAACTATACATTTAGTCGTTTTATCATGATATCCTGACTCCCAGAGACCTGTTTTAAAAATTCGCGCTCGTTTTCAGCTTAAATCATCAACCATTTTGCTACAAACTTGCGCAAGTGCTAATTCGTACACGAACTATCTTCTTACTGCTTATCACAGCATCTATCTCTTTCGCACATGTTGTCAGATGAGAAAGCATGCATTTTTACCCCGCGCACAAAATAGTTCGTGCCGTCGACTAGGGTAGCCTTAAATACAGATACAGGCAATCCTGTATCTCTTCAATCAGATATCTCTTACTAACACAAAGATAAATGTTTAAAAAACCCTTTTTTTTCTTTTAATTCTACCTTAATGGTTGAAGGAGGTTTTGACAAACAGGAAAATTATCCAGGAATAATAAATGTATCCCGAATAATTTTCCTGTTATATTGTATATTGTAGGTATTGCAAATCATGATTACGCAAAATTAACCACAAATAGACAAAATCGCAACTATAAAACTTCTATGTGTGTCACCGGGTAAGTAGGAAACGTGGTTTTTTCGTGAAAATCCTAGTCTAATTTAGGATGATTGGCAAATTGAATGCCGACTGGTTATCAATGTTATCACAAACATTCAAAGATAATAATATTAGTTAATATTTAAAAAAAGTAAAACTGTATGTCATAAACAATTTTACTTTTTTTATATGTTTGTAACTGCTAATATCTAACTCGATTTCTGACTCGATTACGAAAAAAACCCTGAGCTATACAGCCGCTGAGTGTCAGCTACTTTTATCGGCGGAGGATACATATTCGCGGGCTGGCTGACCAAAATCTGGTGTATCCTCCGCCTGCACAGCATGATTTTTTCCTTGTTTACGACTTTTAAGTTCGCTTTTGAAGCAGTCGGGTTTTTTGATTTTTTTTTATTTATAACTTTTTAGTTAGTTTTTTTCGAATTAGATACATTTAAACACATAAGTGTTATATATTTTTGAAATCACCTCTTAAAACCCTTTATTTTGATAACCCACACGATGGGTTTGGAAGAAAAAAAAAAATGGGCCCCCACAATATGGCACCCAAAATCCGCTATTTTTCTATTATCCAATTTTAATGTAGCCTATGACACTCGCAGGGTTAAGACGCATCGATTGACGTATGAATCATCAAAATCGGCCAACGCGTTTGGTCTCTGGAACGCCATATAGGAACAAACATACATACATACATACATACATACTTACATCCCTACATACATACATACATACATACATAGACTGATAAACACATTACCCTCCTTCGGCAGTCTGGTAAAAAGTGTTTATTTGCCACAAAAATGACATACAAAATTTTTGATATGTTATTTAAAAACCAATTCAGTAATGAGAAAAGCCGACACGGTTAACAACAGCGCATATTTGAATATTTTTCTTAACGAAAACTGAGTTACGTATTTCCTACTACTCAACAGTTTATTTCCTATTTTGAAAAGTTACTGATTTTTATGTACATTCCCGGTTTCAGAACTTAAATGACGTTAACTGAGATACCTACCTGTTTTATTCCAAAAATCCTGTTATTAGCTTGTAAGTATATTCATCATCATCATCGTTTCAGCAGTAAGATGTCCACTGCTGGACATAGGCCTCCCCCAGGCGTCGCCACACTGATCGGTCCTGTGCGTTTTGCATCCACCGGACGCCCGCAGCCTTGACCAAGTTGTCGCTCCACCTAGAGGGAGGCCTTCCAACGCTGCGTCTTCCGGTACGCGGTCACCACTCTAGAACTTTTCGGCTCCAACGGCCATCCGTTCTGCGAGCAATGTGCCCTGCCCACTGCCACTTAAGTTTGGCAATTCGTCGGGCTATATCGGTAACCTTGGTTCTTTTGCGGATGTCTTCATTTCTGATTCGATCACGTAAGGAAACTCCGAGCATAGCCCTCTCCATTGCCCTTTGGGTGACTTTAAGCTTTCTGTTGAGGCCCAATGTGAGCGACCACGTCTCTGTCCCGTAAGTAATCACTGGCAACAAACACTGGTCATAGACTTTTGTCTTGAGACACTGTGGTAAGTTGGACGACTTTTTTATTTTTTTTATTTCGTATAGGGTCGCGCTTGACCACAATCTCACCTGATGGTAAGCGATGATGTATTTGACGGTGAAGCACGCTTGCCTAGAAGTAACCTATTCACTCTTGACTTAAAGACCCCTAGATTGTAGCTATCAGGAAACACAAACTCCGGCAGGGAATTACACTCCTTAGCTGTACGCATAATGAAAGTATTTTCAAAACGTTTAGTGCGTATGGGTGGGATGTCCACCATGCACCGATGGCGCATCGCCGTACGTCTTGTAGTCCGATGATGAAACGGGCTTGGCGGAAAAAAATTTGATCATGCAACTCCATCGCACACTCCCCGAAATGCAACCGATAAAAAAAACTTAATTCAAAAAATCAAAAAACCCGACTGCTTCAAAAGCGAACTAAAAAGTCGTAAACGAGGAAAAAATCTTGCTGTGCAGTCGGGGGATACATATTCGCGGCCTGGCTGACCAAAATCGTATCCTCCGCCTGCACAGCATGATTTTTTCCTTGTTTACGACTTTTTAGTTCGCTTTTGAAGCAGTCGGGTTTTTTGATTTTTTGAATTAAGTTTTTTTTTATTTATAACATTTTAGTTATTTTTTTCGAATTACATACATTTAAACATATAAGTGTTATATATTTTTGAAATCACCTCTTAAAACCCTTTATTTTGATACCCCACACGATGGGTTTGGAAGATAAAAATAATTTGGGCCCCCACAATACGGCACCCAAAATCCGCCATTTTTCTATTATCCAATTTTAATGTAGCCTATGACACTCGCAGGGTTAAGACGCAACGATTGACGTATGAACCATCAAAATCGGCCAACGCGTTAGGTCTCTGGAACGCCATATAGGAACAAACATACATACATACATACATAGACTGATAAACAAATTACCCTCCTTCGGCAGTCGGGTAAAAACCGACAAGCTGGCAACTCGGCGACGGTGTTCAAGGCTCTGGAGCTTTGACTTAACCAGTGCCTCATCGCCGATGAGCCTCTTGGTCCGCTTTTCGATCGACTCTAGTGCATCAAGCTGGTATTTGGCAGATCCGTCCCAGAGATGAGAACAGTACTCCATGCATGATCGAACTTGCGCTTGATACAAGCTGAGCAGCTGTGCTCTGACTTACCAGAGTGTAAGTATATTAAACCAATAATCTGATATTTTCTAAATTACTAGGATTTCCGCGATAAATACAATTTAGCCAACGATCCTGCGACATGGTTGTTATTCATGATACGCTACGGCTACACTACACAACAATATTCCATCTCAATTTGGGCTTGGATCAGTCAGTACAGTAATTCACACTCACAGTATCACAGTATGTTTTTGGCAGGCACGGCGTACGGGCGCCGGCTGATTACCATCGCGTTATAAATTAAATATTTGGCAACAATATTAACTATTATTGACTGACACTAACATACGAACTGTTATCTTGTGAAGTGGTTATTAACCAAAGTTCTAATCTTTACAACTGATACTCTTACGAATACTTAAGGTAGGTGAAGCTTGATGTTAATATTTTATTTTTTAAAGGAAATGTGTTAGTAACAACGGTTTCTGAATTGAGAATTTAAAATTGTGAACTTTATAAAAATTTTGTATAATAGCAGAGCTTGTTAAGTTCTCAACTTCAAATTCTCACTTCTCAAATCGGAATGTATTTATATTGGTTATACATTATACAAATGCCCGGTAATTTTTTCACTATTTATTCTATACTATATATTTCACTATATTTTTTATTTATTTATTTGTATACTGCGTGATTGGTTTTATCACCATTGAATATTTTTGCCAGGTAAAAGATATCAATAAAAGACTCGATTTATGCAGAATGCAAATGATATTTAAAAATCAGAATGTATTTTTCAAAAAATTCTGAAAGAATATATCTTTGTTAGGAAGTCAATTATATTAACTTAAAAATGAATTGAGTTGTTTACAACAACAAGAAGTATTGAAAGGAAATTCTTGAAAATAAATTTTAGTCCAAATCCGATGGATGGGTTATTTTATACCCGACTGACGAATGACATTACTCATGTGTTTATCAGTCTATGTATGTATGTTTGTTCCTATGTGGCGTTCCAGAGACCAAACGCGTTGGCAGATTTTGATGATTCGTACGTCAATCGATTTGTCTTAACCCTGCGAGTGTCACTGGCTACATTAAAATTGAAAAATGGCGGCTTAATAAATAATTAATAAATATTTTTTCTTCCAATCACGTCGTGTGGGGTATCAAAATAAAGGGTTTTAAGCGGCGATTTCATATATATAACACATGTTTAAATGTACCTAATTCGCAAAAAAAAAAGTGTTAAATTAGAAAACATTAGGTAATTAAAAAAATCAAAAAACCCGACTGCTTAAAACGCGAACTAAAAAGACGTAAACAAGAAAAAAAACATGCTGTGCAGTCGGAGCATACATATTCGCGAGCTAGCTGACCAAAACCAGATGAAAAAATCAGCGAGGAAAAAATAAATTAAAAGCGAGGAAAACATCATGCTTTGCAGGCGGAGGATACACCAGATTTTGGTCAGCCAGCCGGCGAATAATTACGTATCCTCCGACTGCACAGCATGATTTTTTCCTTGTTTACCACTTTTTAGTTCGCTTTTGAAGCAGTCGGGTTTTTTGATTTTTTGAATAAAGTTTTTTTTTCCCACTAGACTCCATGGGAAAACAAGAAAGAGAGGTCCAAAAATTCGTGGCATATTTTCCTTAAAAAACATTTACTTTTGATGGAATACTGAGTGTCGCCCGCGATTTCGTCTCGTAGCATTAGTACTTCGAATAGCCTATTTTTTTTGTCGGCCTCTTTACTTGAGAAACGATTAGTTCACCATAAAAACTTCCATCCCCCGTTTTAACCCTTTAAGGATGATTTCTAGGATTAAAACTATCCTACTTCCTTCCCAGGGTCTCAAACTATCTCTTTATCAAATTTCATCTATATCTATACTAATATTATAAAGCTGGAGAATTTGTCTGTTAGTTTGTTTGTTTGAACGCGCTAATCTCAGGAACTACTGAGTGGAATTGAACAATTATTTTTGTATTCGATAGTTAATTTATCGAGGAAGTTATAGGTCATAGCATAAATGAAAAATGTTGTAAAAACGCGAAAAAATTATACCTTTTTGACCGCTTCCGTTGCGAGCGCTGCGTAAGCGGTTTAAATTCATGTATGTAGGGTAGGTAGGTAGCCAGCTAGTTGACGGTAGCGAAGCCGCGTGGGACAGCTAGTCGGTTATAAAACTATAATAATTACACATTGAATTCTTTTAAATTTACAGGGCAGAGTGTGTCATATACCCCGAGTGGGTGTGAGGGATGAGTGGGTGTGAAGAGTGTAGTTCGTAGTGTATTATGTTAGTGATAGGCAATTCAAGTTACGCTTCGAATTAAGTTTTCTAGTACCTCATAGTTGAAACCGTCCAGCCACTGTGTTACCCTTTTCTTGAATTGGAAGTTGGTTAGGTGTTTAAGATGTTTTATTCCTATATCTTCACCGATTTTGTCGTTATGTGGAGCAACGTAGGTCGTAGAGGTAGTGTCTGGCAGCAGAGACGCTCTTAGTCCATTCAACTGGGCTGGGAACCCGTCTCTCGTGAGATTGGAACCCAGGAACGACATATCGATGATATGGGCGCAGGCATTCGAGTATAAAGATCTTCCGGAGGCTAAGAACTTTGGCGTTTTGGTAAACTATAGTGGTTTGCGTCCGACATCCTGAAGAGAGAGCAGGTTCAGGACAGCATGCTGCACCAACTCCACCTCAATTAACAGAACAGAACTTCACATCCTTCGACCCTCACGTACTTTTTTTGCTCCGTATATATTCATTCATCTTATGATACACGCACGCCGGTTATGAGCACTACACACAAACATAACAAAAGATTTTTTTACATAATTAATTGTTAAAAAATCTTTAATATATTCCTGTGTGTTCATGAATGTTTTTTTTTTAAATGAGTGTGTCTTTTTTCTACGAGAAGTGAGCCTGTGACGAGACTATCAACCTTTTTACCAAGTTATTATATACTTCAGAAGTTGGGTTCCCATCAAAAAATTAAGGTAAACCTTTCTTTTTTTTTTCCATATCTAAGACATGTCCGTGGTTGTGGAGGTAGGTACTCGCTCCACCCAGTTATACCCTTACATAATTGGAAATATGCAGAGTAGATTTGATCTTCTATCTATTTTTCTGAAGGTCGTGTCCGTCCTGCAAGAGCTTTGACGGACTCACTGACGTGACGAGCTGCTCCCACGCCACTCTGCCTTCGGCTCTTTTCAGATCATTATAGTCACAGTGAGTCCTGTTATCACCTTGATTTAGTCTGACCAGCGTGTAGATAAGTCTTTTTCCGTCTACATTTCCCACTACTACCAGTTATTCCAGCTCATTATGCCCAAAGTAACTATTTACTCGTTAGTAGCAGATCGTTAAGGTTGAACTAGTCGACGGCTCGAACTATTTTGTGCGCGGGGTTAAAATGCATGCTATCTGATCCGACAACACATGCGAAAGAAATAGATGCTGTGATGAGCAGTAAGAAGCTAGTTCGCGTACACATTAGCACTTTTGCAAATTTGTTTCGAAATGGATGGTGATTTAGGACGAAAACGAACGCGCGTTTTATAAGCAGACCTTTGGGATCTAGATATCATGAAAAATCAACTAAATGTATATTTATAAAATAACATTATTTGCATTGTTGAATTACTAATCTATCCCTGTATGTAGGCCATTTTGCAATTTTCCTCGACGCTCATAACTTTTAAATATATACTTTTACATTTTTGTTTCCATACAGGACTAGATAATGATGAGACGAATTGATATCATTTTTTATTTTGAACATACATCGTCAAACAGTGGAGTAATCTCTAGACTACGTTTGTATGGAAGAATTTTCGATAAGTAGGTATAACAGTAATAGTTATTTGTTATACAAGAGTGCAAAGTTGCTTTTTAACCGCGTGTTCAATTTTGATGACCGATCCTGAGCGTTAGCGAGGGAATCAAAAGAGCACGAGGTGAAAAATCTTTGCACTCGAGTGCAACACGTTACTTTTCATTCCACCTCAGCGAGGAAATGACTAAATGCAAAAAAAAAACGTTTACAATCACAAGATAGGTACACTTTTATTTCAGTTTAGGTATTAATTACTACATTATGACAGGTAAGTATTACAGAATAATCTTTAAATTATAACAAAATAATACTAAGGTATAATTAAGAAAATTTTAAAGTAACGTTGCTACAGTTATTTAAATTGAGTGTAATATTTTTGTTTGGTACTGTAATATTGGTGTTAGTCACTTGTGTACTGTTTTTCGGTAAACTATCTGTCATACTTAATAGTTGTACCGATTCATCGGATTCCCTTGGCGTGAATGTTGGAGAGAGAGGGAGATGGTTAGAACCGCGTACAGAGCAAATTGAAAAAAGAACACCAAGAAGGTTCCGAGTCTGAGTTTTTAACAAATTAAAAAAAAGTTGTATGATATATTCGGCACCATAGAGGTAGCAGTAAATAGGTTCAATGTTTTTTTTAATTCACAAACTTAGTGCACACGATGTTCTAAATTCAATTTACTTTATCCTCTAGTGAATAAAAACGGCTTTT
Source organism: Orthosia gothica (assembly GCA_949775005.1). Taxonomy (NCBI): domain Eukaryota; kingdom Metazoa; phylum Arthropoda; class Insecta; order Lepidoptera; family Noctuidae; genus Orthosia; species Orthosia gothica. The sequence continues at coordinate 2,462,697 of OX459053.1, read as the reverse complement.
CCACTCAGATATTGAAGATTAAAAATACTCTTGCCGAGATGGTGGGATGAAAAAATATTTCAGTTTCATGTCTACCTTACGCGCTATGTCGCGTCCAAATTCCAAATCTAATATCGAAGTACTTGAAAAAAATAAACAAAGGAAGACTGTAGGTACGTATCAAAGCTATAATAATAAAACTCCTAATGAAAACAGTTACTGTTGTTAGTTAATTAATGTACTGTTGCTATCGCCGCGACGACGAGTGTTGCTATTTATCTATACTTTTTATTATTCCCATTTTGTGGCGCCCGCCCGGCCCCCGGGTGCTGGATGGCGAGGTCAAGGGCACGTGGCGCCAAACATCTCATTCAAAGCTTTCGTAGTTTCGCAGAGCCACCCACGCACTACGTTCTAAATATAACGTAGTATAAATGTCCGTATACAGATGGAATTTTGTAATGCCACCTAAAGGGAAAGTACTCTTAATACTGTAGATAGAAAATTTTACTCAAAGAAAACATTCCTTTATTTTTGAAAAGAAAGAAAACTGCATTCAAAGATTTTCGAAAATTCGCTTGCCTCACCCGGGAATCGAACCGACTAAAATCTTTAAAAATTACACCCTGTACTTTTATTGCATCGATCGTTAGGGCCAATTATAAGGATGAAATCTCTCTAACAAACTAGATAAGTTAAATGAAAGGAAAACCATGAAATCTTAAATTATTTACAAAAAAATGGTAAAAAAAATGGTAACTAATTAGTTGCTCGAGATGGGCTGCATTTTCTTGGATACACAAATTTATACTTGTAACGATCTCTGGTCTTATCTAAATAGTAATTCGTCATTTTAATGGATAAATGACGTCAATGATAATTATTAATTACTCATATAAGCATACAGATGGATCTTTGAGTAAAAGTGCTTTAACTTGACCCATTGAATTTATAAGTCCAGATTTCATGGTTTCCCTTTCATTTAATTTATCAAGTTTGTTAGAGAAATTTCATCCTTATAATTGACCCTAACGATCGATGCAATAAAAGTACAGGGTGTAATTTTAAAGATTTTAGTCGGTTCGATTCCCGGGTATGACAAGTGAATTTTCGAAAATCTTTGAATGCCGATTTCTTTCTTTTCAAAAATAAAGGAATGTTTTCTTTGAGTAAAATTTTCTATCTACAGTATTAAGAGTACTTTCCCTTCAGGTGGCATTACAAAATTCCACACTGTATATAAGTTTATCTATGGTAGTAAAACGCGATCGATCCACCATTCCGGTAGAGTACTGTGATCAGAAAATTGTCCAATTTTAGTTTTTTGATGCCATCGTAATCAGCAAAAAATTCTCCATCGATCTGTCTGAGCAGTACTTTTCGACAATCAGAAGATTCCGAGTGAAAAATAAAAACGCCACATACTCGTACTGCTATATTCACAAACCTATTTTAATAAGATTAGGTAGGTACTTACGTCAATGATAAAACTAATAATATGCCTATTAGTTTGACACTGGCAACTCTCGCATATTATTATGATTTATAGTTGATAAACAGCATCGTCTTTTATTATTTCGCGGTTTTTGTTTTTCTTCTATAACTCTTATAATATGATTTTATTATTATCCAATTAAGCTGAAACGTGGCTAAATACCGCACGGGTCGATCATCAAGGTTAAGCAACGCTTGACGAGGTCAGTCCGTTGATGGGTGACCATTTCATCATACCGAATTTCCTCCGTGCCTCGGAAAGCACGTTAAACCGTTGGTCCCGGCTGTCATTTGAAGATCTTTGACAGTCGTTACGAGTAGTCAGAAGCTTGAGATCTGACACCAGTCTAGCCATGGGGTACCGTGTTACCCAGTTACTGGGTTGTGGAGGTCAGATAGGCAGTTGCTCTATGTAAAAGACTGGTACTCAGCTGAATCCGGTTAGACTGGAAGCCGGTTCCGGTCCGGTTAGTTGGGCAAAGGCTAGGCAGATTGATTGATTTAAGCTGAAACTTGCCGTTCTCTTGTAACTTTGGTATTTATATGGTACTGAGCTGGTCTCATCTTGGAGCCATAATGTGGTCATAGCAACTCCTCAACCAGAGAAGATAGCTCCATCTCTCATCATGATGTTAAGGCCGTACCCTGACCAAAAAATCAGCATGAGATATGAGCATTCCTATTGGCCTAGCGGCACTGGTGACGCATGAATTACAGTAGAGAATACGCCCAGATTTTAGAATAAAATCTTTATAAAATTGAATATTGGCCTTTTGAAATAAAAATAAAATCTTACAAAATGTTCGTTACCAAATTGTCTATCCATTAGTGTTAGTACAAAAAAAAAAATTAATGAACACTTTACGAGGAGATGCATGCTATCAATAATTATTTATCATTTTTATGGTTTTGTTGGAAGGAAATTAGTGAAACATATACAAAATAAAATAAAAATGAAATCTACCATTTTAGAATCAATATTATGTAGAAATTAATTTATTAATTGATATTTCCTTTTAAATAGCGAGTAGACAGCTCCTAAAAACTGCACGTTTTGCTCGGGGTACCGCCTTAACAATTGGTATTACATTTAGTACCTTTCACTCCAAAAAGCTTTAAAAAAAAGCTTTCTTTTTTTAATTTATGAGATAGTGACACACTAGCTATAGGACGGCAGCCCTATGATACCACTCATGACTGAGGTACCTATCTTTCCAACCACGCTGTACGCAGTCATAAAAAAAAGCTGTTAACAAGAAAAATCATGCTGTGCAGTCGGAGGAAACATATTCGCGAACTGGCTGACCATCTGATCCTCCGACTGCGCAGCATGTTTTTTTCTTGTTAACAGTTTTTTAGTTCGATTCTTAATCAGTCGGGTTTTTGATTTTTAAATTAACTTTTTTTATTTACAACTTTCTAGTTACCTATATTTTTCTTTTTCGAATTACTTTTAAACATATAAGTGGTATATATTTTTGTAATCACCTGTTAAAACCCTTCATTTTGATAGCCCACTCGATGGGTTTGGAAAAAAAATTGGGTCCCGCACAATATGGCGCCCAAAATCCGCCATGTTTGTTTTTTTAGAACTTCACCTATCTAAGAACACTTGGGTGGTCAAGACTTATCTATCGATGTCTTAATTATATAATTCGGTCAAGTGGTTTAAAAGATATGAGGTAATAGAGAATATTACATACATACAAGATACGCGCGAAACACATAACCAAGTCGGGTAATAAAAATAACGTGCGAAGTTGCGAACGCGAAAGAGCAAAGCGGGAATTCCCGACTAAGTAAAAATCGACATAGATATATATTTTATTATATCTAGGCACATCGATGGAAACCATTTTTCTCACCACCTGTTGATAGTGCAATAAATTCTGAAAATGTGTCGCGGAGGCCTCAGCTCTCTTACTCGAGGCTTCAAGGTCAAGTACTAATGGAACTTTTTCCATTCATACCTACCAACTTTCTTAAATTTAAATTTATCTTAGATAACGGTGAAGGAAAACATCGTGAGGAAACCTGGACTTAAAGTTAATATAAATCTGAAATCGCCAACTAGCATTAAGCAAGCGTGATGATCAATGCTCGTGCCTTCTGTGTACCAGAAGAGGCCTTCGCCCAATAGTGGGACAGTTTCAGGCTGGTATTATTATGTGCTTTCTTTGTGTACAGTGTACATCACTTACATCAGTGAAGGAAACATCGTGAAGAAAAATCTTTTTTGAAAAAAATACAACTGACTTCCCAATAAAAACACTGTGAAGTGAAAAATAACTTTACTTTGTAGTGAAGTCGGTAGTATTTTTATGTTAAAAAGTTTTTTATTAATAGACAAATTCTATAGTAAGGTACATGTAATGCCCACAGTGATGCCAGAATAGATTACCTGAATAACAGTAACTTGAACATAACCGGGGAAATCAGAGTGTACCAGGGTGAACTGTACACATCTGCGTACCCGTTTAGTGCGTGTTGGCGTGATGGTATGTTATGAAATTATGTAAACAATAAACAGACAAGTGATTGCAGCAATCTCGAGAGATTTGCCGACAATTATTGAAGAGTTCTGTTGTATATCTCAGAAGTTCTTCATCAGATCTTTACCATATTTAAATGGGACAAAAATAATTTAGCAAATCCGTTTAAAGGTTTATGACGGAGTTATACCTACCCGAATATAAATAATCACAAACACAAACATCCGAAAAAATATCATTAGTACATCATTAAATTAGGCATAAAAAAGTGAATACAAATATAACTCTTCAGAAGACATAAATTACTGCTATATTGCAACCGAAAGATTTCAGCGGGCTTATTACGTAAGGAACAGCAAGTAGCAATAATTGTACAATTATTGCGCGATCAATTTAGTGACCGGCTACTGAGGCCTTTAAGTCAAGTCTTTTTTTTTGACAGTCACTTTTAACAGAAGCTATTTTATCTGTCCGATGATTTATAAAATGTATTGTTTGATGAATTAACCAGCATAAGAAAGAGCAACACTTTGTGGAGGCTGTTTTTTTACAATAGTCAATTTGATTACTATTTAACTCCAATATGCCGATAAATTAATATTCGCAGATGTAAAGTATTTGTGTAAAGTAAATATGGCAGTAAAAATTTGATATTTGCATTTTATTTACATGTATGTCAATGTGTAAAATCAATTAAAATTTCTTCGAATTGTCGATTGTTTTAAAAATTTAATCGATAACGCTTTAGAACATCACTTAGTAGACTACATTATCTCGTATTTGAGCTATGAAACGTAAAAAAGATTTTTCAAATTTAATTTAGACATTGGCAAACTAATCGACATCGGTGTTTGCCAAATAAAAAAAATATAGTAGAAGATACTTATTGCGGACTTATCACATTCTCATGTGTTTGTAAGTATTTAGTAGTAAACATATAAGCTTCGCTGAGGTAGCCAACCCAGGATTTTTTTTATACTGTATATAAAAAAAATCCTCCACTTTACCGTGATCACTTCTGTTTCAATGATTCAACAAATAGTCCAGTTGTTTTTCATTTACATTTACAATATTCACTAGGAATTTGTTATTTCAATATTTATTCTTATATTATTATTCTAATTTGCGGATACTTAAAGTAGCCACAAAAAAACATACGAAAAAAGCCGCCAAAAACTCAAAAACTTCTGTACCTACTCAGCCATCAGCGAGCGATTGGCAATCGACCAACAACAATGGAAAAAGTAATCGCAATTTGACAGCCACATTTGCTCGCCGATCGCTGTCGCTCTGCTGTCAAAAACCATACGTAATACGAAATTATCGCGATCACCTTGCGATAAATGCACATTTCAGTTAACAGATTTTTATTGTTAGCAGTGCTGTCGGAAAATTATTATGGTGTGGCTATAGCTCATATATAATGCGGATTCGCGATTGAAGAGCAATTATTTCGCAAAAATAAGCCTTATTAATAAAATTATAATTTTTTGACGTAAAGCGATATTCGCGCGATGATTGTACAATCTCTGCGCAAATATTGTTAATTGCTGTTTCATACGTAATAAGCCTGCAGGAGTTGGTGTAGGTATTTGGGCAGGAATATAAATCTACATGCCTATAATTACCGACTTCAAAATTGTATGTTAGGTTATTCAAACCTAACAGTGGTGTCTCGTTGCCAGTCCTTTCAGTTCCTATATGAAGGAAAAGTGCGTAATTCCGTCCTTAGGTAGGTACATAATCCACATATACCAAGTTGCTTTACCTCTGGTTCGTCACTACCTACTTGTATCTATTTTTTCCTGTGGACTATGAGGAAACATTACTGAAATGCAGGATTGCTTAGTCATTCATTTAAAATAGAAATCATTTGTGTGATTGGTTGGGGATATTGAAGTACCTAGTTTGCAAATTGGTTTAGCTGCTAAAATTAAACAAATCAGTGGCAATTTTTGTTTTTTGAATGCTTTTCTTTATCTTGATAACTCTTTCCAGGCTATTTCATCTATTAATATCTACACTTATATTTTCTTTCATTCCAGATGGCTTACTTTGGTGGTGCTGATACTGAACACGGCGACATTTTCGTTGAATTTCTACGATACCTCACGGAAAATGAAGTAATTATGTTGTTTTATTACTATAAATTACGATTAGAAGAAAGTGAGAGTTAGTAAAAGGCACCATTAAAGACTTAAAAAGTAGGTATCCAAAATAATAAAATCAATCACTCAACTCTAGGCAATCATTATGACTTCTCGGCAGCTTTGAGCAACAAGAGCAGCAGCAGTAACATTGTATCTGTACTTAAGATCAGTATGCCATATTTTTACAAGACGGATATAAACTGTATGTACTTAGATTTGCTCCAACTTCTGATCCTTTTCTGATCATTCAGTTGTTAGGAAACTTTGCAAACTTGCATAAATATCAAGACAATGCCCATAACTAAAATTGTAACATTTTTTTAACTGTATTTTTTTTTTTAGGCGAAGAAAGCTGAGATGGTGAAAAGAGTATTAAAGACAATGCGACTGTCAGATAATATTAAAACTAAATTGGAAGACCTAGAGAGGAGGTATTCGTTGTTTCGAACAAATATGCAGGAGCTCAAGGCTCTTGTGGGGACAAAGAACAGCAATATAGACGAGACTATCAGAACAATAGAGGACATGACCACAACGGAAATACGAGAAATTAAAAGAAGAGTACTTCTTTCTAAGCATAAAGAGGATGAAACAAAATCTGCAATAGATAGAAACATTAAATTATTAAAAAATGAAGAAGCTCAAACGAAAACCCGGGTACAGAAGAATGTGCAGGAAATGGAAAGCGCGTTGGCTAGCACTAAAGAGCAAAGCCAGCAGCGTATTCGAGAAATGAATCGCCAGGAGGCCGAGAAAAGAGGAAAAATTGATCGTGAAATACAAAACTTGAAAGAAATTGAAGCTGAGAAAAAAGATAGTATCAGTAAGAGAATTGCAGCATTGCAACAACGCAAGGCTGAAGTGAAACTCAAAACAGAGAAGAACATTTCGGAAATGCAACAATACGAAGCAAAGAGGAAAAATGAATTAGACGCAGAAATCCAAAACTTGAAAGATACTGAGTTCCAAAAGAAGTATAATATTGAGAAGAATTGTGATGCAATTCAAAAGAAACATGCAGCGATTAGAGCCGAATTTGAGAAGAAAATTGAGGAGTGGCAAAAATACAAAACTGAGAATGAAACTGGCGTTCAAGCTGAAATGGAAAGAATGAAACGAATTGTGAATCAGAAGAAAAATGAAATTGAGAAGGAAGTGGAAGAATTACAAAATACTTTGAATTGGAAGAGAGCTGAGTTTGAGAGAGATATTGAGGCAATGAACCGTTACAAAACTGAGAAAAAATCTGAAATTGAAGCTGAAATTCGAAGAATGGAGGAAGAAAAAAACCGCCGCAATTCGAACGACAATGGCGAGGCATTCCAATCCAAGTGGCCTCGTTTCTGGTAGTGGTCAGCAGATTAATCACAATAACTGAAGTTCTGTAAAAGTGCTATTTTGAACGAAAAGCAAGCCAATTTCTACCAAAGAATCAAATACCCAAAATACATTTTGCGGCAGGCCATCTTAATCCGGCGCTGTCATTGAAAAATAATAAACATACACCTTATCAGGCTAAGAAATAAATCTTGGTGTTTTTTATTTCACGATAGGCTCGCGTCTGACCACGAGCTCACTTGCCTAGAAGTAACCAATTCACTCTTAAAGACCCCAAGGTTGTTGCTAATTGGAAACAAAGACTCCTGAGGAAACGACCTGTGTTTGAATTGAAGTCTAGCATAGTAAGACATAATATGAGCGAGACTCTTCAACTCCATCATGCAGGAGAGCAGAAAACTAATCCCTAAACTTTCCCTTAGGAACCGTGCATTTATTTGGGCCAATTAAAGAATATTCGTTATCAGATCAGAAGTTCTAGAGATTACGTTTTACAAACATACAGTTGAACCTATTTATAATATATGGTTAGATTACCTCTTTGTTATAATAATTAGGTTAGATTTTTTATATATTTTTTCGATTTTGTAAGCAACATGTACTACCTCAACCTTCTCTATAGTATGTAGGTACTAGCTTCTGCCTGCGGTTTCGCCTGTAGGCAGAGTGTTTTATTATCCCAAGGGAACATTATATCGGGATGAAAATCTATCTCTGTGTCAAATTTCATCCAGATCCGTTCAACCGTTCTGGCGTGATTATGTAACAAACACACATCCATCCAAACAATCACATTTATAATATTATAGAAAGATTTATAAGACAACTTTAAGATTTATTTGTTAATTTTAAGAATTTAGCAGTAAAGGAATACATAACATTAGCTTGTATGTCGAGGTTTTAAACCCAAACTCCAATTTTTAAGATGTTTAGTCGACAGAGTTTGTTTTTAAACTTTTAAAACTTGCAAGTTTGTGTCTAGCTTCTTTTTCCGTATTAAAAATACCGTAAATAATTATTCTCAATGTTTACTCAAAGAAAACATTTGATTTTCTTTTAAAGTAATTAGAACAGCAATCAAACGTTTTATAAAATTAGATATATATCCTTCAGTTTATTAAATGATCAAATGTTCCCTTTGAGTGAAAACTGGTAACATTAGTGGTAGACTGTTACCTTTTTCTGAATTGAGAATTTGAAGTTGAGAACTTGACTACAGGTTTCTGAATTATGAATTTGAATTTAAGAACCTGACAAACCTTAATGCAAAAATTTAACAAGTTAGTAACTTCTTAATTCACAATTCAAACGCCTGTTTTAGACGTGAGACGTGAAACGTACTATTTATAAGTATTTTAATATTTTTATATTATAAGATTTTATAATTAAGTGTTTGCTATTTGTATGTTTATCTTCAGCACCAATAAATCATTTTATAAAAACAGATTTTATTTACTAGCCTTCCTCTTTCGACATTGATTTAGTCGTATTGTAAAATTTCTATAGTGTACACCAACACAATAGGATAGTATTGAAACGAGCGAAAATAAATTCAAATTAAAGGTGTTAAAAATACTGAACATGGCTTACTCAAATACTAAGTGATCGACAAACAGTGGGTGAATACAAATGTTTAAAACAGCGACTTGAAAATAAAAGTTTGGCGACGGAGCCCTTTTCTTTCTGCAGAAGGGTCTAAATTAACCTAATATGAAGGAGATGGCGGGAGCTAAGTTCGCTTGCATTGCTCGGTCACTTCAGCTCCCGTCATCCCCTTCGAACCTAACCTATTCGTGTCGGGGTTCTCTGATCTCCCGAGCTCGCTTCGCTCGCTCTTGGACTAATTCGTTGAAAACACGAATACACCCGAACTCCCGCGATGGTTGTTCAGCTATTTTCAAAAGAATAATATGCTAAAATAGAAAAAGTAGCGAGAGGCTAGGGTTTGCACTATTCGTTTAATTTTACTATTCGAATAAAATGAATACTTCTAGAGCTAAATATTCGGATATTCGAAGATCTTTTCAACATTGATTGAAAATAATATACATACATAAACTCACGCCTTTTTCCCATGGGGGTAGGCAGAAACTACAGAACGCCACCTGCTACGATCCTTACATACTTCTAAAATAATATAATATCTATTCATTCAGTTGATCTCTCAGACATGCTGTTGTCATCATTACTTTCTGTCCTTACATCTTACATAGGACACAATAGGATAAAAATCTGGGGCAGGATTGGAATCAGCAAATTATTATTTATTAGTTTATTAACTATTCAAATATTCTGAGAATTTAAATGAGTTATTCGAATTTGGATATTCGAATAATTGAATATTCGAATTGCGAACCCTACGAGCTGCGAGGAATATATGTAGAGTCCTGAGTGAACTCGCTTCACTCAGGTTCAAGCTGCCCAAGACGGAAGTCAGGATTTAAACCAGAAGAGCATGCGCTACTTTTCACACCTTCTGCGATACAATAAAAAGCTGCTGTATGTATTAATTTAAATATTGTGTTTGATGCTTATTGTAGATAGATCTGAGCAATGAATAAATGCACCATAGGCTGCTTGACTTTTGAGTTTCTGCTAAATGTTGGAAATAAACTAAAAGGACGGATACCGACACTTTTGTTGTTATATTGTTATCCATTGAACAAAAACGTCAAAGGCTTTTTCGTATGTGTTTTGATGTTTCCGGTAGTCGATTTATTATTACATTATTTTTTATTAAAAGTTATTATAAAGCGGCTGTTTTGATAAACTCCGGAGTAGAATCACTATCGCTCGATATTTTTTGTCAACACGAATATTGCAATAAAATTCACTGAATATCACTCCGCCAAACACCGCCTTTTGTTTCACATTCTTTGAAATCAAACCTATTTTTTTTGGTTTCTGCTTAAGGTGGCCAGTTCGATTTTCGGACAAACCTCTGTACAATGCCATATGGGCATTTTTTACTTAGTTTTCCACGAGTTGCCACACGAATTTGACGTTCCAAATTCAAATCACTTTACTCCCTTGGGAGTTTCATACAATTTTACCTCCCTTGGGAGGTAATGCTTTAATTTACGTTGAGATTGCATGATATGTAATTTGACACTGTCGAGCAGGTGATTGGATGGTCAGTGGTCACCTATCTACGTACCGACCGCGGCTAGCGTCGCTTACCTTGAAAATAGAGCCCTGCGGCAGTTGTAATTTAACCACGAGCACGATTTTTTACAGTACGAAAGTCGTAAAACTCCTATACGTACCTACTAAGTTCATAATTCACGCGCAAAAGGGCGGAAACCCAAAACAGGATAGTGCGTGCGGCGTCCTGCAAATGACATCATTAAGTTAATGGCATGAGTCATAGTCAGAACAAAGTGCGTAGTTGGCACTCCTGTAATACGCACTTCATTAATTCTATTTGTACCGACTTCCCAAATAGGAGCAGGTTCTATGTTCGACTGTATGTATATTTAAATACCACCAATTTCTCCGTCAATTGTGGAGTGATTTAACAAAAATATTTTTGTGTGTGAATGTAAACGAACGAAGAATAAATCCCGAGGTGTCCCATATAATTGTTGTTTTATTTTCTTGGAAACTCATCGTATCGCATTGTGTTACAGAAACATTCAAAACCTGTCTAGCCTTTTCTCAACTACAAAAATATTTGGCTTAGCCGGATACAACTGAGTACCAGTATTTTACAGTAACTGGCAGAAAAATCAATACACAGTAATTAATTACTGAATGCCACTTACCTATCTCACCAAGCCATTACTAATTAACTAATTACAAAATGTCTTTATTATTAGTAGGTGCAACCTCTTACCTACCCTTAGTACCTACATACTCAAATAGCAAACGTATACCTTTTATTTTTTTATTTTAGATGAATCACGCTTGGCCACTATGCCAACTGATGGTAAGCGATGATGTGGTCGACGGTGATGCACGCTAGCCTAGAAGTAAAGTGACTTAAAGACCCCTAGATTGTAGCTATTAGGAAACAGACTCCGGCAGTTTGGATACAGAAACTGCTTAAAAGTTTCGGTAGGAGACGAAATAATGGTCTTGTTATTCATCATCTGACTGCCTTCATTCCCTGTTACTTCGAGTCGGCGGCGGCGCAACACGTTTTCTTCTTCGTCACGCCATCACTCCCTTTTTATTACCGACTTTCCAAAAAGGAGGAGGTTCTATGTTCGACTTTATGTTTGTTTTTTTTTTTTTTGTGTATGTTCACCGATATCTCCGTCAATTGTGGACCGATTTTCAAAATTATTTTTTTGTTTGGAAGAGTATATTTTGTAATTGGTCCCATTTTAATTTGGTGAAGGTCTGATCAAGAACTTCGGAGATATACAACAGAACTCTTCAATAAATAACGGCAACACTCTCGGGATTGCTGCAATCGCATGTCTGTTTTTTGTTTATACCATTTCATAACATAACCTTACGCCAGTACGCTCTAAAGGGGTACGCAGATCTCTCATTTCTTCGGTTATGTTCAAGTTTCTGAATGTTATTCGGGTTATCTATTCGGCGTTCTAGGGGCCTTAGGAAACAACTTGCGTATCTATTAGGTAGGCAAAACTAAAAAGGGAAAAATAAAATAAAAAATTGCAAAAAAATACTACCGACTTCCAAATGAAAAACTACAAAGTGAAAAATAACTTAACTCTTGGAAGTCGGTGTCTTACGTAGGTACTATTTTTTTTCGATATGGACACCGACTATACTATTTTTTTGCAAGAAGTTTTTTATCTTTCATAACACTCCTCACACAGACCATCCATCTTTTCTCTCCATCCATCCACATTTATATTCATAACTCTTTTAGTAACATGAGTTCCATCCCTCCTCATCACATGATCATAATAGGACAAACGGTTTCCTTTCAACTTTTATGTATATGGCACCACTTTCAAACTTCCTAAATAATAGTCTTGTTATTATTAATTCATTTATTTCAGACATAACCACAGATTACTAAATAGTTATGATATTACTAACCTACTGACACTCAGATTAATAATCACAGTTTTGTGGGGGGTGGAGGGGTTATCTGTGTGACAGGATTTCCTAGTGCAGATACCAGTCTCCCAAAAATTATTTATCAAATAATAATTCACTATTATGTTATATTTTCTAAGAAACCTTTGTGGAAGGGAAAATAGCGTCGAAAAACTTCTCCACATCGTTGTCCACTGGTATTGTGCCCAAAAGACTGGCAGCATTGCCAAGTTGTATGGCAATGCTTATTCCTGGCTATATAATCTATCTAAAGAAGTATGTAAGGATCGTAGCAGGTGGCGTTCTGTAGTTTCTGCCTACCCCCATGGGAAAAAGGCGTGAGTTTATGTATGTATGTATAATCTACCTCTGTACCAAATTTCATTCAGATACGTCCAGCCGTTTGAGCGTGAAAAAGTAACAAACACACACACAAACTTTCGCCTTAGTAATATCAATGTGATCACTAGCTTCGGCCAGCGGCTTCGCCCGCGTATATGTGTTTTCTTATCCCAAAGGAACATTATACCGCAATGAAAAGTAGCCTATATGCTATTCCAGACTATAATCTATCCCTATGCCAAATTTCATTCAGATACGTTTAGCCGTTCTGGCGTGATTAATCAACAAACATACATCGATACATCCATTCAAACTTTCGCATTATAATACTAGTTATCGTGTGTTTTGGCAATTATCCCAAGGGAAAGTAATCTCGGGATAAAAACCTATCACCGGGAAAAATTTCATCCAGATCCGTTCACCCGTTCTGGCGTGATTGAGTAAGAAGAAGATAGCCTGCTTAGCATTATGTCGACAACTACGCCCCAAAATATATCGTCCAAATCTACAGTAACAAGGGGAGTCCCACAGGATTCAATTCTTGCCCAGTTCTTCTTTCTAGTTTCTGTTTTATTAGGTCCTAATTTCCGATTAAACCTGTTCATTGATAAATATTTTCGCTCATTCCAGATGGCATTTAATGGCGGGAAACCTGTTACTGATGATGGCCATGACTTATACGTTGAATTCCTACGGTACATCACAGATAACGAAGTAATTTAATGAACTTGATAAAATATGTTGTTATTGGTGACAGTGACTGGACTATACATGAAAATTATAACGACATTTATTTTTTATAATTTCAGGTCAAAAAACAAGAAATATTTGATAATGAATTGGAGAAAAAGCAGCTGACAGAGAATATAAAAACAACAATGGAGGACATAGAGCAGACACATTCCTTGTTAAAGAAAAAAATACACGCTCTCAAGACTCTTGTAGGGCAGAAAAATAATAACATGGACAAGACTTTTAAAACGATCGAAGAAATTACCTCATTGGAAATACTTGAAGTCAAAAAAAGTGTATTGGATTTAAAACATAAAGAGACTCAAACTAAAGACGTACTTGACAGAAACATTGATATATTAAAAAATGAAGAAGCTCTAACGAAAACCCGAATACAGAAGAATATCAAAGAAATGGAAAGCACGTTGGCTATGACTAAAGAGCAAAGTCAGCGGCGTATTCGAGAATTGAACCAACACGAGGCTGAAGAAAGAGGAAAGATTGACCGTGAAATACAAAAATTCAAAGAAATCGAAGCTGAGAAGAAAGATAGTATTGAAGCAATGCAAAAACGTATAGCTGAAGTGTATCATAACATGGAGAAAAATATTTCGGAAATGCAAGAATTTGAGACAGAGTTAAAAACTAACATAAAAGAAGAAATTCAAAAAATGAAAGATACCGAGTTCCAAAAGAAGTATAACATTGAAAAAAATATTGATGCAATTCAAAAGAATTATGCAGCAAAGAGAGACGAGTTTGAGAAGAAAATTGAGGAATTGCAAAAATACAAAGCTGAGAAGGAAACTAGTATTGAAGCTGAAATAAAAAGAATGATAACATATGAGATTCAAATGAAAGATGAGATTGATGAGGAAATAAAAAAATTACTATGGAATTTGAGGGAGAAGAAAATTGATTTAACTTACACTATGAAGGCATTGCAAGATTACAAAATTAAGAGAAAAAGTGACATTGAGGCTGACATTCAAAAAGTAGAAGAACAAATTGACCGCCACGCCGCCGACGGGTCGAGTGACAGTGATAATGAATCCGCCAGTTCCAAGCGGCCTCGCTATTGGTAGCACGGTTTGCACTTGTATTAAGTGCATACTAACTATACTTATAGTATAATAGAACCATCGCGTGAATGCTATAGCAGTGCATAAAACACTGCTCACTATTACAACCATAATGAAAGCATTTGAATGTCAACATTTACTACCTTAACTTTTATATTTAGCATTTGAGTCTTGACTTTTCTACTCATTGTGAGAAATTAAGTTATGTAGTTGTTAGTTTATTTTGAGATTGTGTTATAGTTTTGAATCATTAGGACTTAAGAATTAAGATATCGGCTTTATGATGAGATTTTAAACCAAAATTGCCAAGACCAAGAAATTGGGCAATTTTTGGCAATTACTTTACAATATTTGTATTGACATACATTGCTAAGTGTTGCCGGAACATCATTATTTAGATACAGAAAATTTTGATTTCATGACCTTCTCACAGTTAAGAGCAACGACACATTTTATATTCAAATTTTCTTTGTTACTAAACAGCTGCGGGTTTTCATAACTATGGTGCATAATGTTTCCTTCGAGTAAAACTGGGTAACATTAGCATTTATGGCACTTTCCCTTCATGATTCGACTTCCTACCGTGACATTTATTCTATAAGTATTTCATGTTTATAATGAACCCGATGCCGACATCAGTGCGTCTTATCGATGTTCTAACAGGGAATGCACAAATTTTGAAGGCGTAATATTGTTTGGCATAACGCTTTAACATAACTTTTATTAGCATAATAATACTGTTGCATAATAATTGTTTGGGAAAAAGCGAAATTTAGCATAACTGTCATTTGGTCTAATTTGTTTTGGCATAATTTGGACTTGCATCAATTTTTAAGGCATAATATTTTTTTGTATCTGAAAATTTATTATAATTTGGGCATTACTCTATTGTATTAGACGCGGGGTTGACCCTCGGGCGCAAACATGTTTGTATTTATATGAGTTAAGTATATCGTTAATATCATTATGCGTTTATAACATTATGCTTTATAAAATGATGCTACATTATTATTATGCCAATAGTGTTTATGGCAATAAACATATATGCCTAATAATATTATGCGTAATTATCATTATACCGTATTTCATTATGCCAATATAAATTATAACTATATATTTTATGCTTATCATTATACTTCATAAAAAAGAGCTTGATCTCAGCGACAGTTGTCAGTATCAATAGAGTAACAATAGTGCTTGACAGGCTAACAAACCTTATCTATTTATTTTTGTTTGAAATGTATTCTAAACTTGATTGGTACTGTTTGTTATTATTTTAGTGATTTCATTTTATTTGATTTAGTGATTTTGTTTTATTTGGTAATAATGATTTTATTTTATCTGATTTTAATGATAAATTCTAACTGATTATTTATTTTATTTTATTGTATTGACATTGTATTTGAATGATTTAATTTAATTTTAATATGATTTGTTTTGCTTTTGATTATTTATCAGATTTGTGTGATTTTCAATGCAAGGGGTGTAATTATTTGGAAATGAATGAATTAGTCTTATTATTAGTAACCCTTGGATCAAAATTGTATATAACTAAGATTTAATACGAGCGCTTATCCCGCCGACAAACTGTTAGGCAGTTTGGTGGGTATAATTAAATGTGTAAAATTGTATGATCCAAAATAAATGATTTATGATTTATGATTTTTTGAATAACGTAACAATAACATATACGTCACTTTTATGTCGCAGAGATCAAGGTATCTTTTAAGAAGTATATTAAACCGTTCTGACATGTCACTATTGCACTCATATAGTTTATGGAAGGAGTGCTAGTAGACTGTCACCCTATTCTGAATTTAAAGTTGTAAAATGTTCGCATTGATGTTTCTAAGTCTCTATTCAGAAAACGGTTGTTAGTCCGTGTAACTTACTCAATAATTACTTTAATGTTTTTGGCTTTTATTGTTAGGTATGTACTAGTTAGTAAATTACTGTGTTTATGTTTAGAATCAATAAATACTTATAATTTAATCATAAGTACCGATTTTTAGTACCCAAGCCTTCTTAGTTGTTACTCTTCTCATTTTGACTTCGATTCGTCGTAAATTTTATTATCTTACAAAGTTCGTCGTGTACAAAAGTTTCACCCCTGCTGTCAGTTGATGGAGATACTAGGTTCTGTCCGCGGCTTCGCCCGCATGTAATGTTCAAAAAAAATGCTCCGATCGCCACTAAAAACAGGAATATCCGCTGGAACAATCTAAAGATTGTCTGAAAATTTCATTAAAATCGGTCCAGCCGTTTCGGAGTCTATATGGAACTTACATACATACTTTCTCTTTTATATATATAGTTAGATTGTACCTTCATCTTGACCAGAGTATAGGTTTTCACCGCGGTTTCGGTCACAACAGTGTGTTCAGGATGCTGTTGGGTTGTGAATGTTGAAAACTAAGTTAAAACTAAATTCATGGCTTCTGACTACCAACAGACGGAAAACTTAATCAAAGAACAATACTCGAGATGATTAATAGTTAGTTAGACAAACCAAGTCTCATAATATAACCCAAGTCCAGCCACCAACCATGATCACACACCACACACCAAACACACACATATTCACAACACACTCACACTTTTACACCGATGCATAAACACACGCACACACACCACGCAAGAGCACGTATGTATTATTATTAATTATTGTTATTCTTTTTTCTATTTCTGATGCATAAAATTTTGTGAACACAAGAACCATAACGGGTGAGGACCCTGACGCCTGTAACACAGGTCTCACCTAGCGCAGGAGTCAGGGTTTCAAATGGAAATTTAACTTTTTCTTTGTGTCAATATATTTTTTTTTTTTTTTTATGTTTTCGGAGGTTGTTTTAACGCCCCTTGGTAAAACCATATGACAAAATAGGTTTTAGTTGGAAAGGTTTTTCTTGAAAAATTAACTCCAAACGAACTAAAATAAATCTCTTATCATCAGTACAATTTCTTCAACTTTCTAGAACAAAGTTTGATTCACCGGGCAGTAACCGGTAGAATCCCCGGCATTGCCGAAACCGAAAAACAACCTTTGTTTGTCGCGTGGATACAAGTTTCGGTCATTCAAGGGGTTAATTATACGGAGTGAAGTCGCGTGTCAATTTTTTTACCGACTTCCCAAAAATTATGAGGTTATAATTTTTTTTTATGTGTCTTACCTCAGATCTTGTTTCTGGGTTAACCGATTTTGATGATTCCTTTTTTAACCCCCGCCGGAAAAAAAGGGGTGTTATAAGTTTCACGTGTGTTGCTGTGTATCTGTGTATCTGTGTGTCTGTCTGTGGCATCATAGCGCCTAAACGGATGAACCGATTTCGATTTAGTTTTTTTTGTTTGAAAGGTTATTTTGTCGAGAGTGTTCTTAGCTATGTTTGAATAAAATCGGTTCAGCCGTTCAAAAGTTATGGGCATTTTACTGTTAGAATCATGGTGTTTTCCCAAGATAAATGTGTCGGGGGTTTTTAAAATGTGAAATTTTACTTGTTATTTGAAAGCTGTTGCTTGTCATGTGGTCCCATTTAATTGCTATCAATATCTCATGAAGAACTTCGGAGATATACATCAGAACTCTTCAATAAATGACGGCAAATCACTCGGGATAGCTGCAATCGCATTTCTGTTTATTGTTTACACCATTTCATAACATAACATCACACTAGTACGCTCTAAAGGGGTACGCAGGTGTAAACAGTTCACCTTGGTATACTCTTATTCCACCAGTTTTGTTTAAGTTTCATGTTATTGGGCTAATCTATTCGGGCTTCACTTTGGGCATTATTGGTACCAAGCCTATACAACTGTTCCACAACTAAAAAGTGAAAAATAAAAAAAAACTTTTTACAAAAAATACAACTGACTTCCAAATAAAAACACTACAAAGTAAAAATAACTTCAATTTCGGAAGTCAGTGTTCTTGTTTTCGTTTTTTGACACCGACTTCCGAAATTGAAGTTATTTTTAACTTTGTAGTGTTTTTATTTGGAAGTCGGTTGTATTTTTTGTAAAAAGTTTTTTTTATACTTACTTATTTATGTATTAGCTTCTGCCCGGCGTCAAAACGTTTTTCATAATCCCAAGGGCTTACTATACCCGGATAAAACCAGGTCAGTGGGTACATGGCGGCGTCCCGAACAAAACGCCGCACTAGCCGTTTTTTGCAGATTTTAAGAGATATCTACTCGTTATTTAAAAAGAAATATCAATTAATGAAAATACATTAAATTTCAACAAAATATTGATTCCAAAATGGTAGTATACTTTGTTTTAAAGAAGTTTCACTAATCTCCTTCCAACAAAACCATAAAAATGACAAATAATGATTATAAGCATGCATCTCCTCGTAAAGTGTTCATTAATGATTTATTTGTACTAACACAAAAAAGAGAACGCTTCTCCTACTCCCGTCCTTCCGATGCACTTTGCAGGAAGCATCTTAAAAATCTTCTTAATACCCCTTCCCACACTACCGACTTCTACTCCTATTCCTTCACAGGCCGTGCGTTTGTGGAACTCACTTCCGCCTGACGTAAGGAACTGCCAAACTCTTACATTTTTTTTTTAAAGGAGTGAAAAGACACTACCTTTCCATTCCATCATAGTTGCATATAGTTCTGTATTATTATTACCTTTTTATTTATTGTAGGTAGGTAGTTATTGTTATAATATTCATTTTATTTGTATGTATATATATGACAGTATATTTTAAATGTATCTAATGATTATTATTAGCTCTGAATTGTGTTATGTGTTTATTTTTCCCTTCTACACACGATGTCTACATCTCTTTTTTTTCATCTTTGCATTCGCAGGTATGCTGGAAGAGATTTCATTAGAAATAAGCATCACCTATGTACCAATTTTTCTGTTCCTCCTTCTTTTCTGTTTAAGTGTATGTACATAAATGGTTAAATAAATAAAATAAAATAAAGAATACCGCACAAACATCTCCATACTCCAAGAACTCGGCATCAACGAGCGTCTATCAGCAGTAGTACAGTCTCGAATACTGAAATTCATTGGCCATGTCTCGAGGCGGGATAACGACTTCATTGAGCGACTGGTGGTACAGGGCAGAGTGAACAGTAACAGGCCACGCGGGAGATCACTGATGAGGTGGACTGATCAAATTAAGTCCGCCGTTGGTGGTCCTGTAAATGAGTGCGCCAAACTTTCATGTAGTAACTTGGAGCAAGAATAATCTCCTGCAGTTTAACACATTTAAGTGTGTGACCATAAGTTTCTCACGCGCACACACGCCCATTACACATAGTTATACGGTGGACGGGGTACCGATGACTAGGGTCACCGAAGTAAGGGACTTGGGTGTCTGTTTCAACACTGGGCTAACGTTTCGTGACCATATAGTTAAGGTATGCAAAAAAGCATATAGAAACCTAGGATTTGTCTTGAGAACGGTTAAAGCTTTCACAATTATGAAAGCTATAACGGCATTGTATAATTCTTTAGTAAGGAGCCAATTAGAATGTAATGCAGTTATTTGGGCTCCGCATGAAACTAAATATAGTCTCATGTTGGAGCGCGTACAGAATAAATTTATCAGATATAAATATATGAGGGAATACGGGGTGTATCCATTTTATCCGTTGATGTATCCAACTCTATTTGTGTTAGGTATGGTCGGATATAATGAACTGAGGGTCAGGAGGCAACTCACACTTGTTACTTATATTTTTAAGATAGTTAGGGGGAAGATACACAATGCGGATATATTGCGAAGGGTGGAACTAGTCGTGCCAGACGGGTATGTGGGTCGTCGTCGCCAGCCACGGTTGCTAGCGGTGCCGAGCGCGCGAACTAACTTGCTGCGTGAGGCGCCGCTGACGAGCGCGCTCCGCACTCTTAACCTCATTGCTGATGACGTCGACATATTCTGTTGCTCTTTGGGTGAATTCGAAAGAATAGCTACCTATAGAATTTGTTATATACAAGCAGTAGAACTATTTAATTTGTAAGGGTACTACATTATCGCATTGGGTCTAGCCTGTAAGGATATTGTATGTTTTGAGTGAATAAATAAATAAATAAATAAATAAATAAATAAATAAATAAATAAATAAATAAATAAATAAATAAATAAATAAATAAATAAATAAATAAATAAATAAATAAATAAATGTAACCGGACCAAATGGAGAGAGATCGTGCGGCGAGTTACAACATCAGCGATTAGACAAAATTCATCGTGATTACGTCCGCTCTGTCAAGAGCGAAACGAAGAACAACACTAATGGATAGGCAATTTGATAACGATCATTTTGTATTTCTTTTTTCAAAAGACCAATATTCGATTTTATAAAGATTTTATTCTAAAATCAAAAAACCCGACTGCTTCAAAAGCGAACTAAAAAGTCGTAAACAAGGAAAAAATCATTCTGTGCAGTCGGAGGATACATACGCGCGAGCTGGCCAAAACCAGATGTATCCTCCGCCTGCACAGCATGATTTTTCCTTGTTTACGACTTTTTAGTTCGCTTTTGAAGCAGTCGGGTTTTTTGATTTAACTTTTTTTGTTTATTACTTTTTAGTTACGTTTTTTTCGAATTAGATACATTTAAACATATCAGTGATACTTGTTTATATATATTTGAAATCACCTCTTAAAACCCTTTATTTTGATAACCCACACGATGGGTTTGGAAGAAAAAAAAAATTTGCACCCACAATATGGCGCCCAAAATCCGCCATTTTTCTATTGTCCAATTTGAATGTAGCCTATGACACTCACAGGCTTAAGACGAATCGATTGACGTATGAATCATCAAAATCGGCCTAAGCGTTTGGTCTCTGGAACGCCATAAAGGAACAAACATACATACATACATACATAGACTGACAAACACATTACCCTCCTTCGGCAGTCAGTTAAAAATCTGGGCGTATTCACTACTATAAATTCATGCGCTACCAGTGTGCCGCTATGCCCTAGCGAGAGCTAGGAATGCTCAAGATTTTTTGGTCAGGGTATTGCCTTAAAAGGCTGATGATGATGATCGTTTAACATAAACGTGCTTTCCGAGGCGCCAAGATCCCATCGATGGTCATCCATCCACAGACCGACCTCAACAAGCTTTGTGTATCCTTGATCGACGGACCGACCGACCGTCTCGTGCGGTTGTTACCGTAACCCCCAGCGCGTGGCGCCTGTAATATCAACATAATAGTCTACTGTAATACTTTTTAATAATATAAAGACGTGACACGTATACTTTATTATTGATTAGGTACCCATCTGGAGCCCGTTTAGGAAGACGCTGTAATTTTATGTTTAACTTATTACCAGCTTAGCGTGTGTTAGTGAGAATTTAGCGAGCTCGGCCAACAGCCTCGTTTAGCTCGGTATTACCAGCCTACCTGTTGGGACTTTGTGCTAAATGTTGGGGCGACATAGTTACTAAGGAGCGAAGCCACAGTGAAAGCTAGTACATATATATACTATACTAATAATATTATAAAGAGGAAAGATTTGTATTTTTGTATGTAACGAATAAACTTAAAAACTACTGGACCGATTTCAAAAAATCTTTCACCGTTGGGAAGCTTCACTATCCCCGGGTAACATAGGCTACTTTTTATCCCTGTATTCCCAAGGAAACGGGAACTACGCGGGTGAAACCGCGAGGCATCCTCTAGTCTATACCAATATTATAAAGAGGAAAAATGTTTTTGTTTGTTTGTTTGTACCGAATAGGATTCAAAATTTCTGGACCGATTTTAAAAATTCCTTCACCTATGGAAAGCTACATTATTCCCGAGTAAGGTAGGCTATAATTTTGACGGGAGCGAAGCCGCGGGGGTCAGCTAGTTTCTAATAATTTCTAATCTCTTTCTTCTTTTTAACCCCCGCCGGAAAAAGAAGGGGTGTTTTAAGTTTCACGTGTGTTGCTGTGTTGCTGTGTATCTGTGTATCTGTGTGTCTGTCTGTGGCATCATAGCGCCTAAACGGGTGAACCGATTTCAATATAGTTTTTTTGTTTGAAAGATAATTTTGTATAGAGTGTTCTTAGCTATGTTTGAATAAAATCGGTTCAGCCGTTCAAAAGTTATGGGCATTTTACTGTTTGAATCGGGATGTTTTCGCAAGATAAATGCGTCGGGGGTTTTTTAAATTGTGAAATTTTACTTGTATTAATTCCGTTTTCGTAAACTGCAAACATATTTTTTTTATAAATTCCATTCTATGAGCAAAACGAACCTTACGACTGTTCTTACCTTTAATTTGTTTAATGCTCAGACTCGAAACTCAATTTAAGATACAAAAACGCCACTAAGGCATTTGACAAGTACGCTCTAAAAATATCTTATGGATCAGCAGTAACATTCGGAGTCCCACAGAGCTTAATTCTCGGCCCGTTCTTCTTTTTCTTTGTATTAGGTTTTATCTTTATATCTTTCTTGATTATGTTTATTACTTTTGCTCATTCCAGATGGCGTTCAATGGCGATAATCCTGACACTGATGATGGACGCGAAGTATACGTTGAATTCCTCAAATACATCACGGATAATGAAGTAATATATAATAATAGAATAAATTTATTAAGCCATTGTTACAATCATTTTCATAATCTAACTTAGCGCTATTAGTAATCGTAACAAGTTATATTTTAATAAAGTAAGAAAAAACAAAGGTACCCAAACTAGGCTGCGCCTGTATCTTGGGGCCCGGAGTTGCGATATCTTAAAGTTAAAACACAATTTGTTGATGTGGTAACAAGGCAGGTAATATCTTGTAGGTAATTCTGGATTACCTACAAGAAATACAAGTAAAATTTCACAATTTAAAAAACCCCCGACACATTTATCTTGCGAAAACACCCCGATTCAAACAGTAAAATGCCCATAACTTTGGAACGGCTGAACCGATTTTATTCAAACATAGCTAAGAACACTCTCGACAAAATCACCTTTGAAACAAAGAAAACTAAATCAAAATCGGTTCATCCGTTTAGGCGCTATGATGCCACAGACAGACACACAGATACACAGACACACAGATACACAGCAACACACGTGAAACTTATAACACCCCTCTTTTTCCGGCGGGGGTTAAAAACACCCCATTCAAACAGTAAAACGCCCATAACTTTTGAACGGCTTAACCGATTTTATTCAAACATAGCTAAGAACACTCTCGACAAAATCACCTTTCAAACAAAAAAAAAACTAAATCAAAATCGGTTCATCCGTTTAGGCGCTATGATGCCACAGACAGACACACAGATACACAGACACACAGATACACAGCAACACAAGTGAAACTTATAACACCCCTCTTTTTCCGGCGGGGGTTAAAAACACCCCGATTCAAACAGTGAAACGCCCATAACTTTTGAACGGCTGAAACGATTTTATTCAAACATAGCTAAGAACACTCTCGCTAAATTCACCTTTCAAACAAAAAAAACTAAATCAAAATTGGTTCATCCGTTTAGGCGCTATGATGCCACAGACAGACACACAGATACACAGCAACACACGTGAAACTTATAACACCCCTCTTTTTCCGGCGGGGGTTAAAAATGATATTACAAAAAGAAATAAGACATAAGTAGGTCATTAGATTACCTTTAAACAAGAAATAAAATGATATTACATAAAGAAATAATAAAAAGTACTCTAAAGTTTAGTAATGTTGAGAGTTGAATAATCTACCTAATATGTCGTTAGGTACTAGCTTTTTCCCGCAGGTTCACACATTCTTGTTGTCAATCTATAGGTACAGGAAGCATTAATGTAAAAAAACGATTAACAGTTTTTATCCCTAGATATTTTACTTAACAATGCTGATGTCCTGGGGCCTTAGTGCGAGTTTTTACTCACGCTCAATCGCGTTAACGTAAACATCAATTTGTATTGAAACTGGTTAAGCGCCATCTGGTGACGGTAGGGAGAAACCTCCTTTTTTTGTATACATTTTGACATTAGAGATCGTTTACTTTATCAAGAGTTAGTGTGAGTAAGAACTCGCACTAAGGCCTCTGGTCGTTTGTGAGTTATTATTACAATTATTATTCAATATAACTTTATTATTTTTTTAAATTTTTATGCACCCGCCATGTTATCTCTCCACCGCCCTTGGTTGACTGGTAGAGAATGCCTCAGGCATCAAGTCCGCCTATATATCTGTATGTTGCATGAAGTTTTAAATAAATAAGAAGTTTCATACAAAATTCACCCCCCTTTCCCCTCCCATGTTCCAACTCCAAGTTTTATGCAAAAAGCAGTAGCCTGGGGGACTGAGTCACTCACGTCCGTAGGAGTGTACTCTTTGATTCCCTACACGTGGTCCCCGGGTGGTGCAAATCAGGTGACACTAACTGATGGTAGGTTTCGGCTGAAGGCTTGCGACAAACCCTCCGGACAAAGACGTACCGCCAAGCGTCCTAGCCGTATTCCGGTACGATACTTGGTGTATCCAACTAGAGGAGTTGGGCCGAGATAGCTGTTTCACTGCAGGCAGACCAGCCTGACACGCACTGTTATGGACGTATCGGGAGATTGTTCACGGAGGTTAACGGTATCCCAGGCACGGTGCGCCGCAGTTAGTTGGGGGCCCAAGTAGTGTGCCAGTCACATACGAAAGGCAACCCCGCCAACTGTCGAAAAAGCCCATAATGCACCATCGTGCTGGTTGGTGACCAGATGGGGAGGCCCGATGGACATTCTGAGTTGACTTGGGTGTCCCCGCAGACTCCGGTCTAGTGCCCCAATTCTGGCGTCCGTTCAGTCCGTGTCTGAAGGTTAGCAGCGTGGCACTTCATCTCACTTCCTATTCCTTTCCTCCCTTCACTCTTTTACATAATATGAAAAGGAAAAAGAATACTAGAGATAAACAGCGGCTGCACCCAATGCATCTCACCAACATTAGAGGTCTGCAGACCACTATCACCTGGAGGCTGTGATACCAGCGCTCTTTTTCCTTACGGAGACGCAGATAGAGAATCCGTTAGACGAGTCGTACTTATCTTACCCAGGGTTTACCCTGGAGCACAATTTTAAACCACGCGCAGGTGTGTATATGTACACCCATGACGACATTTGCCATCGGCGTCTCCGAAACAATAAGGAATCCAGATTCACAACGCTCTGGGCTCTGGTGGACAAAGATCTCGATAAAATTGTCTACGCCTGTGTCTACCATTCGCACAGTGGAGATCACGTAACAACCAGGCTCATGGAATATCTTAGTGAGGCGGCTGATGCGACACAGCAGCGGTACCCTTCCGACCAATTAATGTTACTGCTGCTGCAATTAATGCTTGCTGCAATTAATGCTTGCTCTTCTTATACCAGTGCACTGATCATGCTGGACGGGAGATGCGTACGCTTTCGCTAGCGCTAAACCGGGCAACAGGAACTACCATATAGGTTTCGGCCCAAAACCTATAGGGTACTTCCGGTTGACCTAGAATTGTCAATTTTAGTTAAAAGCAAGGTCTTACAGCACAAGTACAGGAAAAATGCCGAAACATAAAAAGTTGAACATTAAGGTAAATTTAGGTACTTACAAGTTATCTAAATTTGCCCATATTTTTTATCGTGTTGACTCAGGACCTTGATTTGACTCATCATAGGGACTATAGACCTCAGTATCTCGTATAGATTTCAACTTGCTAGGTCCACCCGTTCCTGAGAAAATAGGTGGTGACAAACGGATAGATGGACAAGAGAGGGATCTTATAAGGGTACCGTTTGTTACCTTTTGAGGTACGGAACCCTAAAAAAAGCCTGTTATCAAAATCAGTTCAGTGATTTAAGCGGCAAGGCGTAACAAATAAACAAACCAATGTCATTTTCGCTTCTAAAATATTAGGTACTTATGATTAGGATTGAAAAGAAAATTATAACAATATATTTTTATATTTTCAGGTCAAAAAAGAAGAATTGGTAGAAAACGTATTGGAGAAAGAGCGACTGACAGAGAATATTAAAACAACAATGGAGGTGATAGAGCGGACACATTCGTTGTTGAAGAAAAATGTACACGCTCTCAAAACTCTTGTAGGGCAGAAAAATTGTAATGTTGACGAGACTACAAAAATAATCGGAGAAATGACCTCAACAGCAGTAATTGAAGTTAAAAAAAGTGTTTTTGATCTAAAACATAAAGAAGCTCAAACAAAATCTATAATTCAGAGAAGTATTCAAAAAATAAAAAATGAAGAAACCTTGATGGAAACTCAAATACGGAAGAATATTGAAGAAAGGGAGAAGAAGTTGGCTATGACTAAAGAGAAATTTAATCAGCGTGTGCGTGAAATGAACCAACACGAGGCTGAAACCAGAGGCAAATTTGACCGCGAAATACAAAACATGAAAGAAATTGAAGCCGAGAAGGCAGATAATATCAGTAAGAGAATAGAAGCCTTGCAAAAACGTACTACTGAAGAGATTCAAAACATGGAGAAAAAAAATAAGGCAATGCAACAATTCGAGGCAGAAAAGGAAAAGGAGTTACAAACTGAAATTCAAATTATGAAAAAAGTTGAGGCTCTGAAGAAAAATGAGATTGACAGGAATATTGAAGCTTTGCAAAACACGTTGACTATGAAGAGAACCGAGTACGAGAATGATATTCAGGTAATGCAACGTTACTTAAGTGAAAACAAAAGTGAAATTCAAGCTAAAATTCAAATAATGGAAGAAGTGACGGCCTATAGGAAACATGACATGGAGAAAAATATTGAAACGCTAGAAAATAATTTGACTGCAAGTAGAGCTGAGTTTAAGAAGAATATTGAAGCAATTCAAAAACACAAAGATGAGATGGAAAGTGTAATTATAAATGAAATTCTACGATTAAAAGAAAATGAGGCTCAACAGGAATGCGAGATTAAGAAGCTCACTGAGGTAATGCTACAAACATTGGCAGAAAAGAAAGAACTATTAGAGAAGAACATTCAAGTTACGCAAGTATACAAAGAAAAGATGAAAGTGGAAATTGAAGCACAAATTCAAGCCATAAAAGAAATGAAAGCTCAGATGAAAGATAGCAGTTGAAAAGGTGCTGACAAGAGGATTTCAAACCAAGTTTGCCGAGTACGAGGACGATTTTGCTAAGAACTTCTTTCGAAGAAACTCAGAACAAATTAATAGAACACAGAAATGAAGTAATATTAAAAATACATACATTCCAAACCAAATAATAAACAAGAATTATATTACTGTTAAGGAACTAATATTACACAGGAATAAAAAAAATGTAGGAGATAATCTACAGAGCTACCTACACTGATCCGTTACAAAAATTCTACACTTTCGCTATATGCCATAGGCTAATTTTTAAATCTAGTTTTATTACCTTTTTCGTGTAATAAGTTAAACAAATTAATAGTACATTACTGCCGCGGTCTATAATGACTACTTTGCTGGTCGCACTGATTATGGCCGACAGCGCAGCGTAGCGCAGCTCCAGGCCGACACAGCGCGGTCAGCGTGCAGCACCTGATGGACGAGCTTAGATGGACGAGCCTTTACAGCGAGGACAGCAAGGGCTGCAATGATGGCCAAGCTGAAAGGCCTAGAGCGTAGCTAGGCTAGCTCGAGGCAATCATAGCGTGACCAGCGAAGCAGTCATTGTGAGCCAAGGTTTGTATAGTGCTTTACTCAAAAATGCAAGTACCTAATCTAAATAAAAGCAGCAAGTAATTTAAATAAAAAATATATTAATTAACTAGAATTTTAATTAAAATGACAATTATGAAAAGTACAGTTACTAAAATTCAACACCGACTTTCCCGGTTTGATAATACTAATAGTTTGCGATAATTCTAATGCGGTGTTTGACTGCTGTATTATTGAAAAGAAAAACATTTTCGGATAAAGATTTAGATTTCCTACTGATTTTCCACTGCACAAATTTTTCATATGCAAGTTTATATTTTTCCGTTGAGTTTTGCGGTATCAAATTTTCAACCTCTAATTTAGCTTCATCTTTCATGTCTGGCGGTGTTAAACACATTGAATTGGAAGAATTTTCACTTTGAGAGCTAATGTTTAGCAAAAAAATCACTAAATAAAAACAAAATTTTCGCTGAGTCGCGCCTTTGTTACTTCTTTGTTTTTTTTTTTGAGCAATGGTAGTTGGAACTATACAGCCTAATATGGAATAAAATCTTTTTGTACCTATCTCTATAGATACTTACAGCTGTGTTTTAAATAAAATCTTTTTCGATTTGATTTTTTAAAACGTTGAAACGTCAAAATAGCGGCCGGCGAAACATTGCCGGCCTGTTAGAGCGGCCAGCAAAACTTTGCCGGCCGCTCCTTGAAACAGTACGGCAAGGTCGACTTTGCTTTTTGGTTTTTTTTTAACTTTTGGTTGTCAAAATAATGACCACATTACATGCATTTTTGAGTAAATAGATATAAACGAATTTAAGTCTTATTTAAGTAATAAAATAAATAAATTCTAAAACAATTTTTGACTTAAGATCCTATGACCCCTTAACTGGAGCAAAGGGGTTCCACAGGTAATCCTCCATCATGACCGGTCTTGAGCTTCGCGAATCACCTCGCTCCACGTCATTCCGATACTCGTCGCTTCAGCCAATAAGGTGTGTTGCCAGGTTTGACGTGGACGTTCTCGCATCCTTTTTACCCGATTGCCGAAGGAGGGAAGGAGGAGATGTGTTTATCAGTCTATGTATATATGTATGTTCCTTTGTGGCGTTCTAGAGGCCAAATGCTTTGGCTGGTTTTGATGATTCTTACGTCAATCGATTCTTCTTAACCCTGCGAGTGTCACTGGCTACATGAAAATTGGAAAATAGAGAAATAGTGGATTTTGAGTGCCATATTGTGGGAGCCCAATTTTTTTTTTTGTATCCAAACCCATCGTGTGGGGTATAAAAAAAAGGGTCATACGAGGTGATTTTAAATATATAAAGCACTTATATGTTTAAATGTACATAATTCGAAAAATATTATTTTAACTAAAAAGTTATGTGGTTGTTAGTCATGTGGGGCAACGCTTCTTTTTATTTATAAAAAAGAAAAGAGAAATAAAAAAAGTTAATTCAAAAAGTCAAAAACCTGTTTTTAGAATTAACTTTTTTTCCTTGAGGATTCCAATCCAAGGCCTGTTTAGAAATGTGATCGGAATCCCTCCGATGCGTGTGACCAATCCAAATCCATTTACACTGCTTGATCTGGCGGTCTCATGTGATCTCTGCCAGTAAATTCCAAGGATGCGACGAAAACATCGGCGTTTGGCGTGAGATGTCATTAATTTTAGAGCAGAACGGATTTGGCCCGAAGATTTTGAGTTTAACCCTTCGGGTCAGTTGCCACGATTGACACAAAGGTCGTAGCTGTGCGAAGGTAGTTCGCGCTTTGGCGATCCGTGAAGTGATGTCCTCTTCAGAATCAGAATCTTCCTCTTTAAAAGCAATGTCTATCCCACTGTTATTTATTGATATTCACATAGTAAAAAAACCACCAGATAATATAATATTAAAAGCAATGATATTCAAATAAACAGATATGTTATAAGCGCTCGCATTGTGAATACTCAAATAGTAGACAATTGTAACCTTTAGTCTTTAGTTTATGTCACGCATGGCGAAGAGCGATACGCTTTGTTGAAACAAAAACAAAATTAAAAAAAATGCCATCGTGTGTATTTAGAAAGTGTACCAATTAAAATACCAAATTACATAAAACAGAAGGGATCTCATACCATATGTAAATACGCAATACACCTCAATTTGCTAATTTATTTATTTATTTTTTCCTAATTTTCTGATATTTGGAGGTTACAAAAAGAAAAAACATTGGTTGTCAGAATAATGTTTGTTTACATTCACACGCAAGTGACAAACACTAGCTGTCTCTTTTTTTCTTGTTTGTTTTATCAAGCCATCCCTTTCGACATTGTAGTGAAATGTCAGATGAATGAAAAGTGTGTATGTGTGCTGCCGCTGCTGCGCGGAACACTTTTTTCAATTGTTTTGTGAGTGTATAACGTATCTGTTTATTTGAATATCATTGATTAAAAGAGAATTATCGTACGCTTGCGAGATTGGTTGTAAAAACAAAAAACTACAATTAAATAAAAATACCAGTTTATAACTGATTGAAACAACAAGACTTATTTTATTTAACAATTTAACAGGTTGACTGCCACATCGGTCACCGGTGACCCTCAAACAATACGTTTTCTATTGTGTTTACTGTGTGGCAGCCAAACTGTTAAGTAGTCCTTTTTTATTATTTGTAAAACCTATCTTCGATTATAATTTTCCTGTCCAGTTTAGCTCTAATTGGCTGTTTTTTCTTCTGCACTGTTGTTTTCTTCTTAGTCGTTTGTAAGAGCCTTTTTACATCATTTATTTGCTTCTTCATCTGGTCCATTTTCTTGGATTGTGAATTTACTTTGTTTACAAGCTGTTTAACTGTCGGCTTCCTTGTTTGTGGTTTTGTCACTCGACTTAAGGGCTTTTTAGCTGGAGCCTGACGCTGGCGTGGTGCCCTGGCTGGAAATAAGAAAATGTAAAAGAAATAAACGAAAATATAAAGGAAAATGTAAATGTACAGAGACAATAAAACTACGTTATAATATGTAAATGGTTGTGCAGGGCAGTGGTGAAACCGGAGCCAATTGTTGATTCTTATTTATTAAACTTCACAAAGTATTAATAGAATAATATGGTAAGTACAGATACTGAGGTGCTGCATATATTTGAAAAGAAATTTCTTCTAGCAGATCTGCGACACAAGTCTTCGTCATACAGGATGAAAGATGTAGACTTAGTGTTTATAAAATTATAGAAAGTTTACTCCTTAGTTTTACTTCAAACAAGTTTAAAATTATTTCAGAGAGTATTGAGAAGTAGTATTTAGTTTAGTTAGAAAATAGACTGAAAGGATAGATATAAAAAACATTACCCTCCCGCTGACGGGAGAAAAATAATATGTTTTTGTTGTTAAGGAGTCAAGTTCCAGTCAAGATCAGACCCTTTAAAAATTCCCTGTAGTCCTATTCTGTAAACATCTCACACTTAAGTAAAGTGAGCTGTAAAACACTCGCATCACTGACGGCACTTCACTTCAACTCATTTCACCTCGGTGAGATGTTTACCAAATACACGTAGTGTATCACTTTCACAGATAATATAAAAACGAGTTACCTGGTGATTG
Organism: Orthosia gothica; assembly: GCA_949775005.1. Lineage (NCBI taxonomy): Eukaryota > Metazoa > Arthropoda > Insecta > Lepidoptera > Noctuidae > Orthosia > Orthosia gothica. Next base: position 2,430,898 of record OX459053.1, on the reverse strand, counting down.
GCTCTTCGAGGAGCTTGCTTGGTAAAAGAACACTGTTTCTCTCTTTGTTTGCTTAGTTTTGTAAGCTGTTGCGTTACTGTTCCTAGGTCTACGGTCCGCCATGTTGGATAATAAACTCGTAAGTAAAATACAGCAGTAAAAATTATCGTGATAACATTTTATCGAAACTGCTATACAAATAGATTAGGAATTGATGCCGCTGCACTACCTAATCTTTTCTTTAGCACTGATTACAGAACAACCTAAAATATGAATCTTTTTTAATAAAAAACATGTTAACAAAATTATCTATATTTATAAATACTTGAACATAAAGGTTTTCGTGGACTTCAGTGTATTATTGTTTACCAAACCATCAGGTTTTGGCATCGGTGGGGGCGGCGGAGGTGGTGGTCCTGCTAGAGTATGACTATTTACTGGCACTGGATTTTGAATCTTATTGCTAATAACTGTAGGCTCACTATTAAAACTACGAGTACCATAGATAGATACTGGCGCACAAACTTCGTATCCCAATTTAGAATAGAAGTTTTCTTGTCCTTTCGTTGATAAATGAAGCATTCTTAACTTTAAAACGTTCTTACAGTATTCTTCAACTTGTCTCATTAGATAACTTCCCAGTTTTTTACCTCGCATTGCTTTACTTATAACAACAGTTTCTATAAAACAACTCTCCGGTATGCTGGGTATTGGAGTTAATTTACAATGACCCAGGAGGTGCTGTGTGTCGTTAATAAGAATTAAACTGGTCGGTAGGTGATTGCAGGATGCTTGCAGTGACATTATCCGGGCCGTTTCACTGCGTGGCCACTCATCGTTAATAAGTTCGCAACATGGCTTTAAATATTGAGGATTTTCGTGTAAGCGTAATACTTGTAGGTTTTCCGATTCCATTTTTGTACCTAAAAAAAAAGAAAAGTTTTCAAACTTATTAGATCGTTTATTTTTAAGCTGGCAATCATGCTGTGCTACCGTCATATTGACATTGACAACTTTGACAATTAGCTAACTAACGTCAAAATCTCTACTAAATCGAGGTTAGATTTTACATTTTATTTGTTGTTTTCTACTACTATTTTCGACAGAAACATAATTATTATAAATGGAATGAGAACAAATGGTACTTACAAACTAAACTGTATCCATTTCTGAAGCTATACTTCGCACTGGCACATTATTTTTGTGATTTTCATCTGGTAAATTCTTGATACATATTGTGGGCCGCGGGGACGGGCGCAAACTAACCTATTTATAGCTGTCACACATGTTTAGAGCAGGCCGAACAGTGGATCACCTCTGTATTAGTATGATCTAACTTATTACGACATTAAAAGTATGTAGGTTGATTAGATAATGTTAAATTCTAGCTCAGAGATTGTATGAACACTGCACATTACAATATTTTGAAATTTACATATTAATAATAAGGCTGATGCTCTAATGATAAACAAAACCTTTCTTAATATACATACACACCTAAATCTTACCTTCATGTTGCTTTGCATAAAATTATTGCTGCTTAGACATTACATTAAAAGAAAAAAAGCAGTGTATTATCTACTTTCTTCTTTTTCGTGTCAGGATGTGGCTTCCTCTGGTGTCAGAATTAATTAGGCTGCCTCTGGTAACACCACAGGCCTCTGACTTGGCTATTTCAGACTAAAAATAAATATATATATATTATAATATGGAAGTTCCCATAAAGTTCAAAACAATTCAATCAGGTATTTGTTAACAAAAAATGGTGTTAAAACCCTGAGTTTCCACAAGAAACACTAAAGTTTGGTCTGAATGCCTTGATAATTGTAACTGCATAAATTGCTTCAAGAACAGCATTGAATTCGTCCCATAAAAGTAAAGTATTTTTACATGTGTATTAATGCCAGAATTACCTAAACAATTTAAAAGCCATTGTCTCGCGTGGATCCATGTTTCAAGCAATCAAGAGGTTAATTTACTGACCAAAATAAACAAACTATTAAAAATAATATATTTTTTTAATTTTCTTGCATCCTACATTATTTTATTTTTATTTTATGCAATACTATCCCACCATGAGGGTATATTCGATGACCGCTGGGGTAGATGTGTTCTTGAGTTGAGACCGCAAACTGGTAAGGTGGGACGCCCTCTGGCTAGGCGGAGCGACAATCTTACAGTTTGAGTGGCAGAAGCTGGATGAGAGTTGCCAAAGATCAAAGCAAATGGTGTGCAATTGGAGAGGCCTATGTCCAGCAGTGAACTGGTATAGGCTGGTGATGATGACGATGATCTCACTATGTATCTATCTTACCTTTTTCCTAGCTATGTTGGTTGGGGCTTCCACTCTAACTGGCTGCAGCTCAATACTGTTCTACTACTGGCTAATTAAGATTTTTATATTTCTTAGTTACAGAAGAGCACCATAAAGCATGGATGATGATGACGTGCCTTCCCTGTCTGCGGAGACGTTCGCAGCACTCCAAGAGTTCTACTCGGAACAGCAGAAGAGACAGGAGATCCTCGACAAGCTGCAAGCTGATAACAAACTGAAGGAAAATATTTTGTTTGATGAGAATTGGGTATGTCTTTCGTAACATCACACCTCCAATCCTTGAAGGGTTAGGCAGGGGTTCACGCACATTTCATCATCAGCCTTGTAATGTTCCCACTGCTGGGACACAGGTCTCATCTCTGTGAGAGTGCCATAATCCACCACGCGGGCCCAGTGCGGATTGGTGAATGTCACATGCCTTTGAATATTTGGTTCTAGGACATGCTAGTTTTCTCACAATGTTTTCTTATTGAGAGCAGTGATATTTTTTATTTTTTTTCTCATCTTGCAGTCGGCTTTCGAAGCCATTAGCAGATAGGATGTGTGCGTCGTTGTCGAGTGAGGTTCGTCTTCCCAGCGGAAGAAACCACCTCTTTACTACTTGCTTGCTTTATTCAACAAGGTCCCATATATATCGGCGCTTAAGCCTTCTGTTGTCCAGTGGTACATTTAAAGCGGTGGCTAGGCTGTTGGTGTGTGACATTATACGGTTTTTGTATTTCCTTGTTTTTAGCTCTTATTTCCTCTCTCACAGTTGTAACTTGTAAATGCTCATGCAGTTCGCTGGTTTTAAGGAACCAAGGAGCATCTGATATGTTTCTGAGAACTTTGTTTTGAAACAGTGATAATGAATTAATTTACATAAAGTAAAGTGCCGGCTTCAGTTCGAACCCACAACCTACAACTTGTAAGTCGCGGCTGTTACCACTGGACCACCACTGCTCTCTGCTGCTGCTGTATTTATGGTTGGCATGCAATAAAGAGATTTTTTTATTTTATTTATTTTGTTTCAGCAACTGAGCCAGTTCTGGTACGACGAGGCGACGGTGCAGGCTCTGGTGAAGGTAGCAGACAAGCTGGTAAGCGCGGGGGGGAAGGTGGCGCTCATCTCCTGTCCCACCCTTTTTGTGCCCGTCAAGAGGCAGGTCGGGGAAAGAGCTACAGGTATACCTTCATTACAAACAAATATCAACTTTATGCGTCAGCAATTTAAGTTGATTTCAGAATTACTGTGTTTTTAGGGTTCCGTACTCAAAGGGTAAAAAGGGACCCTATTACTAACCCTGAGTTTCTCAGCTCAGAATTATCGCAGAATTAATTTGACAAATTGTCAAGCAAGCGTCATCTCCTGTGATTGGTTGAATGAATTTTCAACTGCCAATCACAGCAGATAACGCTTGAATTTAACTGTAACTAACTATTGAACAAAACAAAATGATAATCTGAACCACAGATATTATAATACTAGCATACAGATGCCTCATCCCAAATAAAGAAACCGTGCCGACGTAACTAGCGTTATTCGTCTGATTAAACTGATTATTATAAAAATAATCATGTTAATCAGACATTGCAATACAAATTTAAAAAATCGAGTGGCATATCTCAGAAATTTGAAACCTCGCCATCTATTGGCATCAATTTTAAACGATCCGTTCAAATAATCTTTGAAATGTAAATTAAGAGCCCAATATTGCATAATTTTGTGCTTAGGACAGTTGATAAAAAAATAACTTAAAATTTATATGATCAATACTAGAAAATATTAATTTTACACACAATTCAATAACGAATAGATACATATCGCGCCATCTAGTGACATTTATTTGAACCAAAGGCGAATGGCAGGCTTGTATGGGCATTTCGTACCGCTAATAAAAATTCGTGTTTTGGGATATTTTTTGTTTTAATTGGTAGTTTATATGATAGATAATCCCTTTTTAAAATCTTAGATGTTTAGAACTTGGGACGTATAAGTTATAACCAGTTTTATTTTTTAAGGTTATGTACTGTTGTGTATGTAGTGTACCAATGTTACCTATAGGTAAATGTTACATATTGTTACATAATGTGTAAAGTAAATGTTCTAAATTGTTTTTTGCTATCTTTTTGTGTTTTATTTACTTATAGGTAGATTGAGATGAGGATTGTACCTATTCAGGGCATTATAAGATACCTAAGTCCAGCAGCGGATTGCAACAGTTTGATAATGATGAGTTTGATGATATTTAATGTTATTTCTATTTCTAAGTGATTAATTATCAATTCAATATTTGTGTTATTTTACGTAAGGCAATTTCTAATAACATAACTGCGTTTAGCGTACGATTTTATAACGTTTATATAATAAAATCTTTAGATAGATGTTATTAATTAATCCGAAGTTTTAAAAATAGTAAACTTACATGCAAATAAATGGCTTAGTTGACATAATAAGTGGTACAAATTCTATAACCGAACAACATAAAAAGTATGCGGTACAAAATCTGCCATTCACCTTTTCTTTGTTTGCGCTGGGACCCCGTATCTGAACGAATCTTTTACCGCTCTATGCTGACTTTATGAGCATAACTCGTAAACTCTATGAACATTGCGTCTTTTAGCCACAGCTGCTGAACTAACTTATGACACATTCATTCCAGTAACTCTCCTCGAGTACGACCGCCGTTTCGAAGTCCACGCCCCAGACTTTGTGTTCTACGACTACAATACTCCTGACAAGCTGCCTCCCGAAGCCCTGGGAGCCTACGACCTGGTGATAGCCGACCCTCCCTTCCTCTCCGATGAGTGCATCACCAAGACTTCACAGACCATCAAACTTATGGCTAAAGACAAAGTAGTTGTATGTACTGGAGCCATAATGCAGGATAACGTAAAAGAACTCCTTGGTCTAAGCCTCTGTGAGTTCCGACCTCATCATAGAAATAATTTGGCGAACGAGTTCTCCTGTTACGCTAATTTTAATTTGGATGAGATTTTGAGGTGATACAGGGTTTTTAATCATTTTAATTTTAATAGAGATAAATTTGTTTTGTATGGGAGGGTATGAAACACTACCTTATTTAAGTATTTAACCGGTTGATGCCGTAATTACTGAATCAATTAAACAGGCAGTGTTTCGCGTGGATCCACGTTTCGGGCACTCATGGGGTAAATAGTAAGTAATTTAGTACTTTCAAAAGATGTTGCTACGGGAAACAAGAAACGTGTCCAAGTATATAAGGGAAAAAATAACCTGGACAAAAAAAATATATTAAAAAGAATAAAAAAACCCGACTGCTTAAAAAGCGAAAGCAGTTTTTCTGTTTTTATTTTTTTATTTAACACTTTAGTTAATTATTTTTTTTGATTTTGGTACATTTAAACTTATAAGTGTTATATATTTTTGAAATTGCCTCTTGAAACCCTTTACTTTAATAAAGCACACGACAGGATTGGAAGAAAAAAAATATAGGGCCCCCACAATATGGCGCCCAAAAGCTGCCATTTTTCTATTTTAATGTAGCCAGTGACACCCGCAGGGTTAAGACGAATCGATTGACGTACGAATCATCAAAATCGGCCAACGCGTTTGGTCTCTTGAACGCCACATAGGAACAAACATACATACATAGACTGATAAACACATTAGGTACCCTCCTTCGGCAGTCGGGTAAAAAATGTTTTCTGCGCGATTGTATGCTGCGCTGCGTGTCGCGGCTTTGATTCCCGCACGGATTAAATATTTGTATTGTATTACAGATAGTTGTTCTAAGTCTGTCTGTGAATATGACTTTATATGTTTGTAAACAGACCCAACATACAGGATGAATAGTGTGGCATCATAAAACGTATGAATATTTTCTTTAAGTAATATCTCTGGTTTTAATACTCTTCTGGGTATCTTTAGAATAAGAATTTAAGGTAAAACCTATGTATCTGTTCATAACATTATGTTGTTAAAGAAATAAAACAAATAATTGTAAAACATTTTCCGTTTTATTGTTCATCCTTAACAAAAACTAATTTATTTGTTACATTACATTATGCTGGTAAACATTCAGGTTTAATAATTCTCTCAATTTGATAATATGCAATTTATTTTCTAAGATTAAAATACGCGCATATTCCAAAACACCTAAGGCTAGACGAGTGTCATTCTTTCAACGAAAGCGTTGCCATAGCGAATGGAAAAATGTTTGGAAATGTCAAGCGCTATCGAATTGCCACTTGATCCCTTAGATTTTGTCATTAGCCATCGCTGGTAGAATGAGACTATCTAATACCTCGTATAGTGCCCGGTACTTAAGTTGGCAAGGTTTTGGCGTAGTGGGAGTAAGTTCGCACATATGCCGCGAACTGACCAACCACCATATAGAGCGGACGGAACGTGGATGCGATGCGATTGGTCAGTCGACCCTTGTGTCAACTGACCAACCAATCGCGCGCTCAGAACGTACCTAAACGTTCCCCGCGCCCCGCTTCACTACGAAAGACGCCTAAAAAACGACTCCTGCGCATCTAAAGGTTCTTGCCAACTTACGTGCCGGGGACTATTATGTTAGTATGACGACTTACTGATTATACAGTGTTTTTTTTATCACTATACAAGGATTAGGCGGTGATAAAAAAAAATAGCAGTAGGCATTGATGTATTAAAAAGAGGAAGATACGGGACTGCTCACAGCGCTTGGTCCTACTAATCTAAGTGAATGCCCGTAGCGGGTACTCAGTCGCGCACGGCACATTGTTGATCACACAGCTCATTAATTTCAGTGTTTTTATGTTCTTTTTTGCAATAAATACGCATCAAAATGTCTTTTTGTGTAGCTAAACAGTGTTTAAATAATACCAGGAAGAAAAATAAGTCACACGGGATCATTTACCACTCATAAGTACAGTTAAAAAGGATAATTTGTTGAAAATTACAATAATATTTAATGTTTGCTTCGCCATATTTGTGAGAGCGAGATAGATATTACAAACATGCGTGAGAGACACGATACGCACATATTGCAATGTCATTTCATTCATAATAGTAAACATTCGGTGATTCGGCCAACATTCGGCGGCTAACGCGATTTCGCTTGCACTACAGCGCCGTCTCATATCTCTGTCCTTGTCTATCGGTAACTGTAGGTTTGGGACTGGTGATGACACTGAACACAGGTGTGTGAGTTTCGGTGCATGTAGTCGTGCGCCGAGCCCAGGTTTTCTGATCGCCATGTTAGCGCGTAACGTATCTTCCTCTTTTTAATACATCAATGGCAGTAGGCAACTTTTTAAACTTGGTTCTGTTACATTTTATCTAAACACGATTAAGCAGAAGAATCTGACTTTCAAACTTGTATTTCAAGATACTATAAGCAAAAACCCGTTTTTTTTTATCGATTTTTGATATCGATAAACATGAGTTTATCTACTGTGAAACTTTGCAACTTTATTTTGATCCTGTATCTAAGTTGGCGTTTTAAAAGAAAGTACTTTCTAAGCGCTAACTTACATAAGCTTACATGTTGGCAAAATTAAGCGAATATAATACTCACAACAGATCTGTGTGTCTCTGAAGTTGGCTCTGTCAACTATTGCGCACGAAACAGATTAACTGCATAGATTAAGCGAGATAGGATGATGCGACAAACGTATGCGAGTGAAAGAGACAGTTATACAATGCTATTTTCACTTTCAATATTGACACAAAAATAGCTACTGCGCAGCCAATCAGAGACACAATGATCCGTTGTGAGTATTATACCAGTATTTCTATTTGGTAACAATTTTGAAGCACCCATATTTTTTGACAGGTTATAAAATCACCAGTAAGCCGCCATATTGAATTAACTCATACATTAACAATAGTTACATTTATTTCATTGACAAATTTAAAACTTACAATAACTGTAATACAATGCTTTATGCGCGATAATATACTAATAGACAACGAAGTAAATTAAAAATAAAATAGATCAATAACATTGGTTTATATTTAAGTATTTTTTATCAACTTTTTTTTTTCAGGCGCAAAGTATCGAATCAAGACTCCTATCTTTTAAAAAAAAAAACTCCAGGAAAAACAAAAAGTCTGCCGACCCCGACATAGTGTATTTTTTGCCTTTTCAAGGGTTTTTTTTTGCATTAATCATGCCTTTGATTGTCACCTTATGTCTGGAAAAAAATTGGATTGGAGACAAAAAAAAAACTTACAGTATTTACCAACAAAGGTATCATAAATAAACGTGATGCAGAAAAACAGAGGAGCTGTCCATAGACAACGAAGTTTTTTTTCTAACTAATAGGCCTTACAAGGTGATGTAATAAAATATCAATAGACACTCTCATTTATTATTATTTAATAAATTCTTCACTTATCGCTATCAAATAAATAAATAATTTTTACATTTAAACTGTAAACCGCAAATTGAATAAAAATTGTTTTCTATTTAGCTTTTGCTATAATAATATGTAAATCGTATATTATTATTATTATTTAAAATAAACAAGCAACTTTGTAGGTACCAGATATTGAAAAAAATCTTATATTATTAGGTAAAATATCAGGACATTTCTACCCAAATACGTTTGAGATTTTTTCTATGAATTACAATCAAAATGCTGATTGATACATTCAAATCTATCTTTGTGCCGAATTATTTGTATGTATTATTATATACCAAGAAAACGCTCGATGCCAAGCAGTTCCTTAGAAATTCCTAACAAAAAAATAAATTTGTACTAAAATGAAATATTAATTTTTCTTCAAAGCCATCGACATTATTTAATTTAACAGCTACATTGATACACTCACTTATTATAGCTGAACAACTTTAAATCCGACGCCCCAGCACTCTAGCAAGGACTCTATCGTAAAGAAAAAAAGTGGATAATTTTACTGAATTTATTGCAGCTTAGACCACGGCATCTGCGTGTCGGCCAACAACGATTATAGATGCCATTACTATAATCGTGTCCGTGCAGTGTGCGCTAAGCACAAATCTACGCTGTCTTAGACATAGTAAAAGTTGTCAAGAGCCGTCAATGTCCATGATCAAACGGTGAAGAATAACTGATACACTTTGTTTGTATGAAGTTATGACATGCCGCCTCTAGAAGTGGTCACCGACTCATGATCACAAAATATGTATTTTGTATAAGGCCGACCTGAGTAAGAAATCAGAGGCGTCCATATTTAAAGTTGTTCAACTTTAGTTTTAAAAACGTATCATATTTAAATATTTATTGGATCTATCTACAAGGCCATTAAATTCTACTCTGGTTTGGCAGACAAGCCGATATTTTTTAATTATTATTATTAATCATAACTTAAATTAAATAAATACTTAAATGAGAATAAGATAAACGTTAAGGCTCGATGCGAAAATAAGAGTTTTGGAGAACTGAAACTACAACGAAAACATTGTATCAACGAAAGGGGCACGAATTGTATGGGATTGCCGAGCGCTATCGATAAGTCACGTGACCAATCCTTTACGTTTTGGAATTTAGACAATCGCCTTCACTGATTAAACGTTACATTGTGTAGTTTGAATTTAGGCCTAAAAACAAAAATATGTTAATTTGTTAGCTAGGTAGATTTTTTTAAAGAAGTACCTACACTTAGCTATTAGACTGTCACCTTATAGACACAGATAGTGTTACCATAAAGCAGAGATGTTAAGGAGCTCTGTAACCGAAACCAAAACTATCGGAAATCCGTAATAAAAATCTGTCCGTAACCGAATCCGATATATTATTATAAGCTTTTGATAATCACGGATATGGTAAATGAGTTGATAGATAGTCTAGATGAGACACGTTTTATCAGGTTGTTGTGCCTTAACTATAATTCGTGTAAAAACAAATATATCTTAAAATCTGATATCCGTATTCGAATCTATCAGAAAATAACGGATAATCCGAAATAATTCAAAGTCCGAAACCGGTATAATATTATTTTTAAATCAGTATCCGTATTCGGATCCGATATTTCATACCCATAACATCCCTGCTATAAAGTGAGTACTGATTAATTTATTAGTGATCTGAAAGAAATGGATTAAGACCCACTTGCACCACTAATCCATATTATAAATGAGAAAGTAACTCTGTCTGTTTGTTACGTTTTCATGCCAAAACCGCTGAACCAACTTTGATGAATATTGGTACAGAATTTGAACTCTGGAGGACATAGGATACTTTTTATGCCAGGAGTAAGTACGTTCCTTTGGCATAGTTTCGTCTGTGAATCGAGCGACGCCGCTGGCCGAAGCTAGCCACTAAAAAAATGTTGGTCTTAACTTATTTAAACATCATTTATTCTCTGTCAACTTCAAAAGATTGGCGGAAATAGAAGGTGTTTTAAAATTTGTGGTGCAAGAATGCCTTTTTGTATGAATATTGTGCTTTCTGCTTAACTGTATTTGAGAAAATATTGTATATTACTCTGTGACCGACGATGTTTTCACGATAGTCTTGTACGCATGCGTAATGGCTTTCTGTATGGTTTGAAAGCTCACAGAAGCGGTACCGTCGCGAGATGTAAAAAATAATGATTATTCAACAAAGTCAGAGGAAACAGGATTATTATTTATTTTACTGTAGGATTACAAGCAAGCAAGAGGTATTTATTAATCGTTTTTTTTTTCTAATATACAAAATAACAGATCACTCTTTCATATTAATTTATATAATTTCAATAAATATTTATTGATTTTTATGAAAATTTTAAATATTGTTAGTATAAAACATTCCATAGCTCCTTTTTCGAAATATCCGTTAATAAACAGTTATTATTATAAATCATATAATTTCAATTATTAAATTCATATTAATGTCAAAAACAATATTTAAGTATAATATGGTTAGTTGAAAACAATTTTGTTTTAAATAAATTTAATATTATCGTTAAAAATTAAATACTAAGATTTGAGTGAAATTAAAAAAACTAGTATTTTAATGAAACGTAATTAATTGGTCTGCTATTAAAACAATAATCACAACCGTAGCGACATAAAAATAAACTAAACTGTCTTTTGAGGGTCACAGGTTGTGGTTAACTAGAAATAGTTGGTTATCTTTAGTATAAAATTATTAAGAGAACAACTGACAAAAATTTTTACCTAAATATGTGAATACTTGGCTTCAGAAAATGAGGGTAGAAGACTGAAATACACACACATAACATCAAGCTTGTGTGGAAAACATAGGCATTTTGTAAAGCGGCACCAAGCGTCCGCCTGAGCTCGAAACAGCGGTATTGTAAACCGGCTAGCCGTATTTTAAACCGGTTAGCCGTTTTGAAGTCCGGTTAGCCGTAGTGTAATATATTGTTTTTACATTTATATTGTGCTCTCCGTATGTGTATAATATCTTTTCTTATAAATGTGCCAATTTATATGATATATAAAATCCTTTTACATAATAAATAATATGCTTTAAAATAGCATGCTTATTTGCTACACACTATTACATGCTACATGTGTGTATTGCAGTATTTCTCAATAAATAGTTTATCTATAAAATTGGACTCTGATCATTTACTTTTGGATATAGAGTTCTATTAGAAAAATACATATTTGGAAGTGAAAACGTAGAGTTTTCCTAATAACTCATGGTTAGACCCGATACAGAGATATAAATTTTTATTGTCTGTATGAAGTTAGTTTTTGTTTGAAATCCGTTGTTACACAAACCCTCGATTTCTGAATTAAGAGAGAAAAATTGGCATTAAAGGCAGTTTAATACGTTCTTAACTACAAATACTCAATCCAGAAACCCGCCCTTAGGCTTCACAACCTACGGGTTAAATCTGAGACATTAAATTAGAAATCCTGATGTATGTGTTATCCTGGTTATCGCCCAGTATATTATTATATTGATTTAGAAAAGTTATCTATTTAAGCAAAATTCTTCCTTATCTGTAAAAAAATTAATGTGTCAGGAAATCGAACCAATAGTACTTTCAAATATAGAAACTTCAGTTATAGTCCAAGAAAATTTGTCAAATTATGGCGATAATCTCGGAATGAGAGATAGCTGGCGATAAACTTGTATAAACCTTTCTTTTAGCACCCTAAAACTTGTCTCAAAACCTACTTAACGTAGGATGTCCGCGACTACAGAAATTCCAAGGACAAAATCCAAAAAAACTATTTTTTACTCATTTATTGCAAATATCTCGTTTATATTTTTATTCTTCATTTTTATTTTATAGAAAATGGTTCAAGATATTAATGTTTAAACAAAAGTTGTAGAGAATTTAATCCTCTACAACATCTATATATAAATAAAAAGGAATGTTGGTAAGCGCATAACTCAAGAATGACTGGACCAATTCGGCTATTTTTTTTTTTTGTATGTTCATTAAGGTCCGCGGAAGGTTTTCATAAGATAAAAAAGGTAGGGTAGGTTGGGTAGGGTAGGTAGGGTAGATGAATGTTTGGTGTTTTTATGGCAAAACAATGTTTGCGGGGTCAGCTAGTTTATAATAAATACAAATAGCATAAAACCCATAGGAAACGAGACGTTTGCAAAAAAAAATTAAAAAATAGTTTTCTTGACCTTTGACCTTGGAATATCTATAGTAGCGGACACCCTACGATAAGTAGGATTTGAGACCAGTTTTAGGGTGCCAAAATAAAGGAATAAACAAGTTTATAGCTGACTAGACTATCTCTCATTCCGAGGTGAAACCCCTAATTTTCCTGGACTATCAATACCTCAAAACCTAAGCATAAATAATTTTCAAGTTCTACTAAAAATGTCAATAGTCAGTTTTGGAAACTTATATAAAAGGACACAATATACCTATTGATATGCACAGAAACCTACATTTAAGGGAGAATGTTGGAATTATTAACTATAATGAGATGCGATTTGTGACGTTCAAAGACTGAATGTAGTTTTGAGCTTTAAGGCCTGTTTTACCTTCGCAACTGGAACTGGAGTTTGGCAGTCTGCACACTGGCGGACGAATTGTCAATTGAATTTAATATTTATACAATCGAAATAAGGTATAATATTTCAATGCTCGGTGCTCCAGAGAAAACTGCGCCGCGGTGCTCCGAGGCCGATCACCGGGCATTGAAATATATACCTTATTTCGATTGGATAAATATTAAATTCAATTGACAAATTTCTCAAATCTTCTTCCGTTCCCGTCCGCCAGAGTGCGCTGGCCATAAGCCGTTGATCCTACTCCTGATCTCTCTACGGTCGTGTCAGATTGCCGTCCCTCAGACGATGAGAGTGAGGGAACAGAGAGTGCACAGAGGTCTGCGCCCGCGTACACACTTGTGTACTAGAAGATTGGCCGCCGAGGCCGAAATTCGGTCAGGAAGACTTACTTATCTGACAGATATAGAGTTCTACAGATTGAAAACAGGTCCTATAATGTACGTTAAAACTTCAGCACACAATAAAAGTAAGGTCACAAAAATCTAGAATTAATTTCTACCATGGAATTGTTGTACACGGTGAATGGCAACACCAAAGCGAAATAACAGTCTTTATACATATTCAACAATACATATCTACTGTCAGCGAGCGAGCGAAACAAATTAGGCCTGCACAGTTACAAAAATTAGGCTTAAAAAATACTATCATACTAAAAAAAATAAACTAAAATTGTGCATTTTATTTGAAGGTCCAAAAGTTTACGGCATATTTTTTTATAAAATACATCTTATTAAGGAAAATATTCGGTAAATATTGGACCTCCTTTGTATGTTAGTAAGCTTACTAAATAAAACTTATAACACCCCTCTTTTTCCGTCGGGGGTTAAAAAAGTAACACGAATCATACGCTCAGTACAATTTTATATAAGTCTAAATTTATTAACTATATGTCTTAGCCCATCCTGTGCCAGGCAAGGGGTCTAGTTTTAGAGCTCGCCACGTAAAAAAATATACTAATCAATTTTGGGTGCTTTATACAGGGTTCTTACGTATAGAGACACCGTTTTTTCCCTGGTTTCTGAAAGGCGAATCAAACTCTTATTTCAAATTTTACGTCAAGTTTCTTGATTGACAGTTGTTATGTTCCATCAACCAATCGCAACAGTTACATGAGAGATTTGATTGGCCTTTCAGTTACTGGGCGTTAGTGGACTGTTTACAAATAAATTGCATACAAGACGTTGATGTGATCGACAACTTCCGTTTACAAGATTAACACCAATAGTTTAAAAACACTTTTATCTAAGAAACCCATATCTGATGTCTGTGATATTTCATGAAAATCAATAAAGCGTGATTTGGAGGTCATATCAATACTAATAATATATCAGTATTAATATTTAGACCTCAATTTCATTCCATCCTTCCAGTTTTCAAACGTTAAACAATACATATTTGCTCCTTTGAGGGTCAAAATTACAACAACACACAAAATAATTAGGCACCAATTAAATACAGTCCACTGTAAAAGAAAATCAGTAAATCAACTTCGAAAGAGCAGTACATATACTACTTTGTTAGAAAACGAAGTTGACATACTGATTCTATGTCTCTATGGGTCCTCAAAAGCACAAATATATGGACATTTTATGCCTTACAGACATATTTGTGCTCCTGGTTTCCCTTGAGGTGTCTCTAAATGTAAAATGGGGGTTTGTCCTCTTAAATGAAGGAGATAGAAACGAACTTAGTAACTAATCATTGCACAATATACAGATATTCTCATTATATTACAAAAACGATATGTTTAACTGATGTATTACAAAAAAAAAATGTAATGTGTTAAAACAAGAATGTTTAATTGATAGAAATTCATGGTGTTATTTGAATAGGTATATTTAGCGATGGCTCCAACACTTTACAGCGTGCCACAACGATCGTGGAATGCGTGGTTATAAAAGGTGCAAGCGAGATGAAACGATAGTCCGTATAGAGAATATTATCCGGCCTACTCCCACGTTTCAGATAGCGGTTACCACGAACTTGGATTACGCACTATGCGGTTAACCGGATTGCGGCCAGCCATCCGGCTGACCGCAATCAAAAATATCAGCTTGATGCACTTGAGTCGATTGACAGACGGGCCAAGAGGCTTATTGGCAATGATGCACTGGTCGCGTCAAAGCTCCAGAGCCTCGAACATCGACGCCGAGTTGCCAGCACTGTCGGTTTTTTATCGGTTACATTTCGGGGAGTGTGCGACGGAACTGCACAATTTGATTCCGCCTAGCCCTTTCCATCATCGGACTTCAAGATGTCCGGCCATGCGCCATCGGTACATGGTGGACATCCCACCCATATGCACAAAGCGTTTTGCTAATACTTTCATTGTGCGCACAGCTAAGGAGTGGAATTCCCTTCCGGAGTCTTTGTTCCCTGATAGCTACAACCTTGGGGTCTTTAAGTCAAGAGTGAATAGGTTTCTTCTAGGCAAGCGTGCTTCACCGTAGGCCACATCATCGCTTACCATCAGGCGAGGTAGTTAGTGGTCAAACGCGAGCCTATCGATAATAAAAAAAATAAAAATGTTCGAGATACTAGTTTTCATCCGCACTGCGATGCGGCTGCAGCTGGTTGCGGCTGCTGCCGGACAGTTGACCGTGTTCCGGTTTACCGCATAGTGCGTATGAGGCCTTATATAGTGCCATCGCTAATAATATATACCTTTAATTCATGAACTGATGACTGGGGTTCAGTATTATCGAATTACAGCGTAAATCATTGCAAATTCAAAATAGGACCACGTCCGTGTAAACTTCAATAAATCAACAATTATATGTAATTTTATAATTTATTTTAATACACAAAATAATCAATCAATCGGCCTAGCCTTTTTCCAACTACATTGGGGTCGGCTTCCAGTCTAACCAGATTCAGCTAAGTACCAGTGTTTTACATGGAGCGACTGCCTATCTGACCTCCACAACCCTGTAACTGGGTAACACAGTACCTCTTGGCTAGTCTGGTGTCAGATCTCAAGCTTCTGACTACCCGTAACGACTGTCAAAGATCTTCAAATGACAGCCGGGACCAACGGCTTAACGTGCTTTCCGAGGCACGGAGAAAACTCGGTATGTTGAAATGGTCACCCATCCACGGACCGACCTCGTCAAGCGTTGCTTAACCTTGATGATCAACCAGTGCGACTGTTTTTATTTAGCTACGCTCCTCTTAATACACAAAATAATATTCGAGACAATTATTTAAAGTCTAAGAAATTTTGCTTTTAATGATAATGTTGTACGTATTCTGCCTATTTTTGGGTAGTTAACCCAGCTACCTAATATTCCCTAAAAATAAGAAAATCATGTAAATTATAATTCTTAAATCAATTAGTTATGGTCCCAGTCATCAGCAAAAACTTCAAAAAAAAATGTAACACAAAAAACAATACTTCATTCAAACAACTTCATAAAACAAAGCTAATAGATCAAAATTCATTTTTGCTTAACACATCAGTAAGTAACATATTATTATTATCAAAATATTAAAATAAAAAAACAATGTCTTTTTAAAAATGGAATAACTATTAAAACTAGTGTGAAAAACAGTCAAATTACAAATATTATGCTTGCCATTTGAATAAAATTAGGATTGAATTCAACGCCATCTAGCGTAATTTTAACAGAAACTGTATACTTAATTGAAACCAGAGAGAGTAATGTCATTCAATAATAAACCTTATGTTCAATACAATAAAGTGCAAACTAGCCCGCACGAAAACCCTAAAGTATACGCCATGATTCAGACTAATTCATTCCTTACGAGACTAATAATAAAGTCTATTATTTAATTTCATCACAATTTCTGTAATCTGTCTTAACGGCAATATGGTCGTGGTGAAAACAATCCTATTTTAATTTGAGGGCTAAGTATTGATATGGTAACACAAAGATTTGTGCTGAAGAGCCGTCTCGCAGACTAAAATTATATAATAGTAATTTTCCTATCATTAAGAAATTCACAATAGGTTTTTATTATGCATCTGTCTACTTGATCTTATAATATTATGCTGTCAAAATGAGGAAATCCAATTAGAATTTATAGGTACTGATGATTTTTGTCAATTTCATACTTTCTACCAATAACCCAATTTCTACCAAAATGGTAGTTTTTTTTCTTCTTAAAATGGAAATGTGAAGTGCCACGTTTACTACTGCTAGTAGGCCATAATTCGGACTCTTAACAATGAACACAATTGGTTTCAATCAGTTCGAGAAAAAACAAGTGCGCAATGGAAGACGTTTGCGTAATGCTGGCGTATTTTTTTTTATATAAAGTATACCTAAACGTCATAGCAATAAAATTCATTATGTATTAACGAAATAACTTGAACAATTACACACACATACGTATTAGTTTTAAAACAATGCAAAATGTACCTTAAGTCACGTTCTATAAAGTTCATTTTATTTAAACGAAATAACATTAATATACACACAAGTCACGTATAGTTAACGTTGAAATAATACAAAATATACCTTATGTTCAAGGTAATAAAGTTTATGCCAGCATTACTATATTGATATAGTTAACAGTCAGAACATTGCATTCACACAACTATTAAAATATTCAACTACCCTGCATTAAAAACATTGGCTCGAATTTTGTTCAGTCTGCGAGACGTCTTACCAAACACATTACATAAGAACATAGAACCTCCTACTTTTCGGGCAGTCGGTTAAAAAAGGACAAAGGACACCCCTAGGTTAGTATGTATACAGTACATAACCGATGACAAGGTAAATGGAGTGATACAGAAATACCACACAGAGATGGCGCTATACAAAGCTTTAACAAAACTCCATTTTCCTTATGATCGGCTTTGTAAAATTAAAAGGTACGCTATGCAAGGTGGCTTTTAATTCATTGGTCATTCTAGGGGGTGAAAATACTCATAAATATTTTAATATTTTACTATGAGATCAACTCTGAATTTAGAATAAAAATCAGTTTCTTTCATTTTTATTTGATGGTACTCAGGCTAGCCTGAGTACCATCAAATAAAAATTTCGACTATAAGCGATGAAAAGGTCGATATATAAAAATCGCAAACAGCAGTTTTTTTTTTGTAAGTCTAAGTTACTCCCATCTTAAACAAAATAGGCTAGAGATGGGTTTGCACCTACCAATGGGGTTTAAACTCTCAGACGCTGCGTTGAAAGGCAAATTTCCAGTGTCACCGGATCTGTTCTATTCGAAATTGAAGCTTAATGATTGCTCATCTGCCTTAGCTTCTTTAGTTATCCACGTTCATGAGTACTTTCACCTACTAACTTGTTGGCAACAACTTAAGTTCAATGTGAGAGACATTCAACATAAGTTGTTGCCAACAATTTAAACCAAATTTTGACGATTGCTGTCATCTGCTAAAAGATTGGCAACGACATATCTTGATAGCTTATCTATTTTAGTAAAAGTATACCTCAATCTCTAGGTAGGTATGGCAGTGACTCTCGAAAAATTGACCAACGAATTAAAAGCCCCCCACCAGCTAGTGTAAGGCACCCTCGTGTTACCGGTGGCGGCGCTGGTCGCGCGCGGCGCGGTACAGCAGCAGCGCCAGCAGCGCCGCCGCGTGCAGCAGCAGCGCCACGGCCGCGCCCAGCGCCGCCAGCAGCGCGCGCAGCGTGCCGCCCAGCGCGCGCCACGTGGCGAGCTCCGACAGACATCATCCGGTGCCGCATTTACCGCTCTCGAATACGCCCTGTGTATAATGAAAATCTAATATATAAAATTCTCGTGTCACAGTTTTCGTTGCCAAACTCCTCCGAAACGGCTTGACCGATTTTGATGAAATTTTTTGTGCTTATCCGGTATCTATGAGAATCGGCCAACATCTATTTTTCATCCCCCTAAATGTTAGGGGTAGTCCACCCCTATTTTTTTTTTTAATTTTTAGACAAAAAATTTAATTTCAATTTTTTTATGATACAACATACAAAAATACATACAATCCTCAATTTTCACCCTTCTACGATCAACCCTTATTTTTTAATAGCCATTCATAACTCCAGAACGCACGAACCGATTTCCACGGTTTTGAATTCATAGGAAAGGTCTCGGGCTCCGTGAGGTTTATGGGTAGGGTAGGGTAGTGTAGGGTAGTGTAGGGTCGGGTAGGGTAGTGTAGGGTAGGGTAGTGTAGGATCGGGTAGAGTAGGGTAGGGTAGTGTAGGGTCGGGTAGGGTAGGGTAGGTAGTGTAAGGTAGGGTAGGTAGGGTAGATAAATGTTTGGTCTTTTTATGGCAAAACAAAGTTTGCCGGGTCAGCTAGTATTATATAAACTTTAATTCGACACAGACATAACTGCAGAAATCATCATCGTTTCAGCTGAAAGACGACCACTGCTGAACTTAGGCCTCTCTTCCAAGTTTAACCAGAGCAGCGTCGGAAGGCCTCCCTCAAGTTGGACCAAACTAGACTCGTCAAAATGTGATTGCCGGCACGAGACGTGACGATTGGGTTTAGACCTGGTTTTGTTTGAAATTGGTTGTTAGCCAGCCGATCGTTATTTGAAATCACGTTCGCCATCCGCGAGTGGTATGGTGCTTTACGCCCGTGCAGTTGTTTTTGTGTATATTTCGCGCGCAGCGAGGTGTTCGTGACGGGAACGTGTATAGCAGTCTGGCGGAAATACCACCAAACCACATCTATTGTCCCAGAGACCAGGAGACCACCACGAGGGCAAGGGTAAGTGCATATTTGTAATCGTAGGAAAATCACTTTCCAACTTCGGTAGCCCAAAGAACAAAACCCTAGTGACCGCTGCTGCGGATCGCAGTTTCGCGGGTATAGACCTTGTAGGATCCAGGAGTCGCAATATTGCTATGGGCCCCAGTGTTCGGCTCTTGGCTTTGTGATCCGCAGGCCTGTATTCAACAAAAATTGCACTGAACATGCCCATACCGAAAAGTAACCACCAACTCACTCACATTATACGACCAGCTACAAATTCATCATATTCAAACAATCTCGAATACGATAATGTTTTAGACATTGTAAGGTAGCGCCATCACAAGGCGGGAGGAGGACACTTGCAGCGTTAGCACTAGGCGGGTGGAGGACACCTGCAGCGTCAGCACTAGGCGGGTGGAGGATACTAATTGAAGCGCCGACACTAGGCGGGTGGAGGACACTTGCAGCGCCATCACTTGGCGGATGGAGGACACTAATTGCAGCGCAAACACTAGGCGGGTGTAGGACACCTGCAGCGTCAGCACTAGGCGGGTGGACGATACTAATTGAAGCGCCGACACTAGGCGGGTGGAGGACACTTGCAGCGCCATCAATAGGCGGATGGAGGACACTTGCAGCGTTAGCACTAGGCGGGTGGAGTACACTTGCAGCGCCTGCACTAGGCGGGTGTAGGACACTTGCAGCGTTAGCACTAGGCGGGTGGAGTACACTTGCAGCGCCGGCACTAGGCTGGTGGAGGATTCTAATTGCAGCACCATCACTAGGCGAGTGGAGAACACTTGCAGCGTTAGCACTAGGCGGGTGGAGGACACCTGCAGCGTCAGCACTAGGCGGGTGGAGGATACTAATTGAAGCGCCGACACTAGGCGGGTGGAGGACACTTGCAGCGCCATCACTAGGCGGATGGAGGACACTAATTGCAGCGCAAACACTAGGCGGGTGTAGGACACCTGCAGCGTCAGCACTAGGCGGGTGGACGATACTAATTGAAGCGCCGACACTAGGCGGGTGGAGGACACTTGCAGCGCCATCAATAGGCGGATGGAGGACACTTGCCGCGCCGGCACTAGACGGGTGGAGGACACTTGCAGCGTCAGCACTAGGCGGGTGGATGACACTTGCCGCGCCCTCAATAGGCGGATGGAGGACACTAATTGCAGCGCCAACACTAGGCGGGTGGAGGACACTTGCAGCGTCAGCAATAGGCGGGTGGAGGACACTTGCCGCGCCATCACTAGGCGGATGGAGGACACTTGCCGCGCCCTCAATAGGCGGATGGAGGACACTAATTGCAGCGCCAACACTAGGCGGGTGGAGGACACTTGCAGCGTCAGCACTAGACGGGTGGAGGATACTTGCAGCGCCAGCACTAGACGGCTGGAAGACACTTGCTGTTCAGCTTTTGAAATTGCTTTACTGACCTTCCTGAAGAACGGGGAGAAGCTAACCAGCGCGTCCCTGCTGAGGGCGCGGTCAGGCTGGCGGAAGGGGCAGCGCGCGTCGTTGGACACCACGCTCAGCAGGCGGCGCAGGAACTGCTCCAGCTGCGCGCGCCGGGCCCGGGCCACTCCCTCGCCTGCCCACAGGGTGCGGGCTGGGAACGGGATGCTCGAAACCTGCGAACACCATGTCAGCATAATGATTACACGGACAGATTGGTAAATTCCAGTCATCACAATCTTGGATTTTATTGCACTTAAATTATCGATTTTAACGACCCTAAAAACGTTTAAATGGACACTAATGACGATTAGGGGAGAGGTATTTTTAGTTTTGTTCCCTAATTTGTTATAAGCCACCCCGCAAACCATGATAATGGATACCCATGACGAAAAGTTGGCAAATTTCCTTCGGTGCCATCATGGATTTTGATTTTGAGCCCATATTCGTTATTAGCGAACCCGCGTACCATGGTAATAATAAAATAATACCCATGACGGCAAATTGGAAAATTGCAGTGGGCGCCATCTTGGATTTCATTTCGAGCCCATTATCGATTCTAGCGAAACCAAAAATCATAAAAATGACACACTTGACAAAAAGTTGCCAAATTTTCTTAGATGCCATCTTGGATTTTCATTCCAAGCCCATTATTATCGTTTATAGCAACCCAGAAAACATAAAATGACATCCATGACGACTAGGGTGGAATTATTTCTAGTTTTGATCCCGAATTCGTCAGCGTGTTACATACCTTGGGCCCATAGAGGCGGCGCATGGTAAGGTAGAGGTCGCGGAAGCGCCGGTAGCGGCGCAGCAGCAGCCAGCGCGTGTCGCCCAGCACGTGTTACATACCTTGGGCCCATAGAGGCGGCGCATGGTAAGGTAGAGGTCGCGGAAGCGCCGGTAGCGGCGCAGCAGCAGCCAGCGCGTGTCGCCCAGCACGTGTTACATACCTTGGGCCCATAGAGGCGGCGCATGGTAAGGTAGAGGTCGCGGAAGCGCCGGTAGCGGCGCAGCAGCAGCCAGCGCGTGTCGCCCAGCACGTGTTACATACCTTGGGCCCATAGAGGCGGCGCATGGTAAGGTAGAGGTCGCGGAAGCGCCGGTAGCGGCGCAGCAGCAGCCAGCGCGTGTCGCCCAGCACGTGTTACATACCTTGGGCCCATAGAGGCGGCGCATGGTAAGGTAGAGGTCGCGGAAGCGCCGGTAGCGGCGCAGCAGCAGCCAGCGCGTGTCGCCCAGCACGTGTTACATACCTTGGGCCCATAGAGGCGGCGCATGGTAAGGTAGAGGTCGCGGAAGCGCCGGTAGCGGCGCAGCAGCAGCCAGCGCGTGTCGCCCAGCACGTGTTACATACCTTGGGCCCATAGAGGCGGCGCATGGTAAGGTAGAGGTCGCGGAAGCGCCGGTAGCGGCGCAGCAGCAGCCAGCGCGTGTCGCCCAGCACGTGTTACATACCTTGGGCCCATAGAGGCGGCGCATGGTAAGGTAGAGGTCGCGGAAGCGCCGGTAGCGGCGCAGCAGCAGCCAGCGCGTGTCGCCCAGCACGTGTTACATACCTTGGGCCCATAGAGGCGGCGCATGGTAAGGTAGAGGTCGCGGAAGCGCCGGTAGCGGCGCAGCAGCAGCCAGCGCGTGTCGCCCAGCACGTGTTACATACCTTGGGCCCATAGAGGCGGCGCATGGTAAGGTAGAGGTCGCGGAAGCGCCGGTAGCGGCGCAGCAGCAGCCAGCGCGTGTCGCCCAGCACGTGTTACATACCTTGGGCCCATAGAGGCGGCGCATGGTAAGGTAGAGGTCGCGGAAGCGCCGGTAGCGGCGCAGCAGCAGCCAGCGCGTGTCGCCCAGCACGTGTTACATACCTTGGGCCCATAGAGGCGGCGCATGGTAAGGTAGAGGTCGCGGAAGCGCCGGTAGCGGCGCAGCAGCAGCCAGCGCGTGTCGCCCAGCACGTGTTACATACCTTGGGCCCATAGAGGCGGCGCATGGTAAGGTAGAGGTCGCGGAAGCGCCGGTAGCGGCGCAGCAGCAGCCAGCGCGTGTCGCCCAGCACGTGTTACATACCTTGGGCCCATAGAGGCGGCGCATGGTAAGGTAGAGGTCGCGGAAGCGCCGGTAGCGGCGCAGCAGCAGCCAGCGCGTGTCGCCCAGCACGTGTTACATACCTTGGGCCCATAGAGGCGGCGCATGGTAAGGTAGAGGTCGCGGAAGCGCCGGTAGCGGCGCAGCAGCAGCCAGCGCGTGTCGCCCAGCACGTGTTACATACCTTGGGCCCATAGAGGCGGCGCATGGTAAGGTAGAGGTCGCGGAAGCGCCGGTAGCGGCGCAGCAGCAGCCAGCGCGTGTCGCCCAGCACGTGTTACATACCTTGGGCCCATAGAGGCGGCGCATGGTAAGGTAGAGGTCGCGGAAGCGCCGGTAGCGGCGCAGCAGCAGCCAGCGCGTGTCGCCCAGCACGATGCGCACCTCGTACTCGTGGTGCGTGGATGCGCCCGCGCCGCGCGTCACCCAGCCCGGGATGCTTATTACTTCACCTGTGCAAACAGGACGACTTGTTTAGGATGTGCTAAGAAGTTCTAGACAAACTAACATATGTACTATCTGCTAAAACGAGTGTCACAGAGTCAAAATATAAATACACCAATTAAAGGCAGCAATCGGATTATTTTTGGGGGTTTGCCCAGGTATGCAAAACAGTGTGAAATTCAACAAAGAGTGACTTACTAAAATCTATTGGATGCATCAGTCCGGAACATATCGTGGGATCCTGAAATAAATTAATGATTTATTAATTTTAGTACATGGAGGACTTACAGCTAATAAATATAGATGAAAAGTAAACCATAGTCAACAGAAAGCCAATTACAAATCCTCACGTATAGACTTATAATAATAATTTATGATGTGAGCACAAAAAAAAACGCACCGCTTCAATTAAAGTAACCAGCAAATACTTATTTTGCAATTATATGACTACAAACACAAAATAAAACAATATAACCTAATGCTACTTGAAAAATTTGAGGCTTAAGCACCTTCTGACCGAATTCACAGTGATTGTGAATGGATCCAAATCATATTCCTTGCATATATCATTGAAATTTCTGCTTGCGCGCACAATATAACTGTTCTGCCTATAATTCGAAGAAGTGTGAGGTACACGTATGGGTGGATTAAACCGAAATGTTTTACATGGCACATTGAAATAAAATTTTGACAATAACTTGGGGTTATCAATATTGTTATTGATCATTTTCAGCAAGAATAAACAGTCAGCAATCTTACGTCGATCTACCAGTGGTAGCAGATAATACTTCTTACAGAGTCCAAGATAATTGGTTGACTGATATGGAATCTTTTGATGAAAGCAAAGATATTTTATGAAACGTCTTTGGATGTTTTCAATGCGGTCAATGTATTTAAGATAACGTGGATTCCATATCTGAGACGCATACTCCACCTGAGTTCTTACAAAAGTGCAATACAATATTTTAAGTGTTTTAGCATCTGTAAAACACTTAAGAGATACGCATTATTAACCCAAGAAGTTTAGAAGCTTTTTTTAACAATTGCATCAATGTGTGTGTTTCAAAAATTAACTTACTGTCTTGATGGACGCCCAAGTCACGAATAGTATTGCACCTTGGCAAGATCTGGCCGCCAAAGTATAATTAGTGGCTAGGACTGCACGTTTTCTAGTGTAAGTGATCACCGAACACTTAGATGGGTTGAGATCAAGTTTATTAGCCCGACAGTACTCCTCAAGCCGATACAAATCGGCCTGAAGTGCCAGTCTATCTTCGGGCGTTGAAATAGTGGCAAAGATTTTCATGTCATCGGCAAAGCATAGTAGTTTGGATGAATGGATGCACTGATCGATGTCGTTCACACAGACTAAAAACAATAATGGACCGAGCAACGAACCTTGAGGCAATCCGCTGGGCACGTTTACCCAACTAGACAATAATTATTGAGTACTACTGTTTGCGTATATTATCAACGTAAGAAGAGAACCACCTCAAGAGGTCCCCACGGATGCCCATGTAGCTTAGCTTCTTTATCAGGGTATCGTGATCGATCCGATCAAATGCCTTGCTATAATCTGAGTAAACCACATCGACCCTCTTACCGTTATCCATAGCATCCGTAATGAAATCATTAAACAAAATCAAGTTAGAAGTGGTGGACCGTCCTTTTAAAAATCCGTGCTGAAAGGAGTTCAACGAGCTAGCAAGGGCGGGATATAACTGGTTATAGACAATCCTCTCAAATATTTTATAAAAAAAATATAAAAAAATTGTTTCAAAACTAGCCCTGATACTATTATTTGTTGCTGTCCCCAACATAATTATTGATGATTCATTGATCGATGGACTTAATCAAGAGTACTTACAGGTAAGTCCATAGCGGGTGGGTCGCCGCGGTCGCTGCGGTCCCGCTGGCGGTCAGGCCGCTCCACACGCTCGGGCCGTGCGCGACACCGCAGCGGGTCGTCCCACGCAGGCTCGTGCGTCTCTACGGGAAGTTCATCGTTCGACGTCGACACGTTGTCCGAGCCTTCCAGTTCTTGTTCTTTTAACCTACACGTTAAGATCATTAGTAAGGATATATTTATAGTAACGATAGTACTGAGATTTGCCCATTTGTTTTTTTTTGGAAATTTACTCACACACTGTTCCGTTGTTGTTGAATTAGGTATTTTACCTATGTTTGCAATATTTTAAGTATGTGAGAACCATGTTCCTACTTAACAAATTAATTAATTTTCCTGTTAATGCTTTTTAATACTTTATACCTGTACGTAGTATAGTGTGCAGAGCTATTCTGGGTGCATCGTCCTCACATATATTAATGTATGTACTTATGTAAATATTGTAAAACACCATTTTCTTCAAAAAGAGTAAATATTGAGTTTCTTGTGCGTTCTTCTCCATAACAATCTACTTGCCGAATGCACGGTAGAATAAATTTTTATTACAGTTTGTATATTTTATTTTTAATTTATTTGACGTTCAAAAGTGCCGTTTATTGGCCTAGTTGAATAAATATATTTGACTTTGACTTTGACTTTGAACAGGTAAAATATAGCCATATAAATATATTGTAAATGTAAATAGAATGGCCCACTTGGAAAACTCACTCTGTGTAAGAATGAGTTTTCCAATTGGGCGTGGATAGCCTAATCAGAAAGTATGAAGCATACTGAAAAACACACGAAAGGAGTCACGGGTCCGATTTTAATGAAAACAAAAACAGCATCATTAGATTATGAAAAATCAATATTGCTGTGATAATTTTCGTCATTCTTATGGATCTTGGTGTCGCTCATAGGATATTTTACTCTAAATGAGAAAAATCTAAAATATATTTTTGAGATAAGGCAAAAAGCAGTTGGAAAATGTTAGTTTTAGTTCATAAAATAACAAAATAAATTCTAAAATTCAATTTAAAGTTATCAGATTTTTTAACACTATGAAATATGAAATAGTAGCCGCCGTGATAATACGTCATACGGCTGTGTAAACTAAAAAACCGGGCAAGTGCGAGTCGGACTCGCGCACGAAGGGTTCCGTACCATTATCGCAAAAAACGGCAAAAAAAACACGTTTTTTGTATGCGAGCCCCCTTAAATATTTATTTTATTCGGTTTTTAGTATTTGTTGTTATAGCGGCAACAGAAATACATCATTTGTGAAAATTTCAACTGTCTAGCTATCACGGTTCTCGAGATACAGCCTGGTGACAGACAGACAGACAGACAGACAGACAGACAGACAGACAGACAGACAGACAGACGGACCGCGGGGTCTTAGTAATAGGGTTCCGTTTTTACCCTTTGGGTACGGAACCCTAAAAAACCGGCCAACTGCGAGTCGGACTCGCGCACAAAGGGTTCCGTACCATTATCGCAGAAAACAGCACAAAAATCACGTTTGTTGTATGGGAGCCCCCCTTAAATATTAATTTTATTCTGTTTTTAGTATTTGTTGTTATAGCGGCAACAGAAATACATCATCTGTGATAATTTCAACTGTCTAGCTATCACGGTTCATGAGATACAGCCTGGTGACAGACAGACAGACAGACAGACAGACGGACCGCAGAGTCTTAGTAATAGGGTCCCGTTTGTACCCTTTGGGTACGGAACCCTAACAATCAACTGTCTACTGATCGGCGCATTTGTTTACACAGCCGACTGACGTCATGACCACAGAGCAATATGGCGTCCATTGCGTCCAGAGTTTTTTTTTTAAATTATAGATAGGCTCGCGCTTGACCACTATCTCACCTGATGGTAAGTGATGATGATGTGGTCGACGGTGTAAAACGCTTGCCTAGAACTAAAGTTTTCATCAAAGTACGCACGAAATTTAAAAATGAAAATTTTAAACGCATTTTTATGGATAGAATTAGTATTTGTTTCGGGATATTTACCATGTATATTTTGATTTTGGTTGAGAGCTCGATATTTCGGCACCGTTACAGGCGCCATGATCACGAGAACTAAAGTCTTTGCGGGTGGGTGTTATTTACGAACTGACATATCTGTCTACCCTCTTCCTCACTCGTTTTTCAAGCACGATACCGCTACCACCAGAACTCTTCTCACTAGTTATAACTCAACATTGTTCACGACAGACAATGCTCACTGTATCCACTTTTGACACTCGTGGCATTTTTATGGCACTTATCGATTGAATAAAAATGTTGTGTGTTTTTTAGTGGCATATTAGCATTTTAATAGAGACACTTTTCAAAAATGGGTATATTACCGTATTACGAATATAGCGTCAAAATCAAAATCCAAGATGGCGTTGACGATGAAAAGGCGTGGAAGGGCGTCTCCTGAATGGGAATCACCATGATGTCATGGTGTAATACCTGTGCAGCAGCGGATCCTCCACGTGTCCGTTCTCCGTGGCGTCATCCTCGGTAGCGATCTGCATGTCACTCTCCGACAGCGTGAGGGACGGTGTCTCCTGGATGGGAGTCACCATCATAGGCCTTCGCGACTGATTGTCGAAAAACGAGTACTGCAGCGCCATCTCTAACCGCACGTACTTCTTCTGGAGTTCTTGAAGTACCTGTGGATAGGATTTATAGATAGGAAACTTCAATCATAGAGTATGTAACGGCCGGCAGCAACTAGAGACACCATTGCTAATAATAATATTTTTCCACCACCTTGTCTATTATTTAACACATTGCCTAAGAAATGCGTTTCGAAATATGAACATTTAGACACAAGATTATAAAAAAAAAAAAAAAAAAAAAAATATTACTTAATAACAGTTACGAAATGACTTTTGTATGGAACATTATGTAACTGGAAGAATGATACTGAACCTGTTACCTCTCGAAAAAGCGCGCGTTGATTGTGTGTATATAGTCTGAAGGTTTCTAAAAAAATGTTGGAAATTATTTGCATTTAATTCAGTAAGCTCATCAGGTAGTGAAAAAAGAATCGTTCGTGTCTCGCATAAAAAGGCTTTATTTTAAAACTCGCATGTAGCTTTCGAATAGAATTTGAAATTGGCTACATCACTCGTGTTAAAATCTCGACTTTTTATGCTCGACACGAAATGTACTATTGTGGCCGCTCAGTTCTGCTAATCACACATTTTGGAAGTAGTATATAGTTCAGAGTAAAGGGTGCCACTTACACACTTGGATAGTAATTTTTTGACAATGACATCACAAGCAGAGACCGCCAAAGCATCTCGGTGCCTTGTGAGTCCTTGATATGTGACCCCGTGGAACAGTTACTAGAAAATAGCCTTAAATGGAGGAGATCTTCAACCGTGAAACCAACAGTCTATGTTAGGGGGTTTGGTTACCGCACTTAGTCCTTCAGGTAGTCCATTGTGAGTGGGCCATGGCGTCCTTTTGGTGGTTATTCCAACCAGCCCACCTCCCTCCAGAAGTTAATTAGAGCTCCTGGTTTTCTCAGAACATATGTGTAAGATCTGGGTGACCCGAGGGTTTGTGTTCTTATCTGGGTGAAACCTGTATGCCCTGCACAGAGGACTGTCCGTTATGCCTAAAGTGTGGAAGTGTTGTTAAGTGAACAGTGTCCTGTGATGGTCCCCGTCACCAGACGCAGGTCATTCCTGTCCAGGCGTAGTAGACGCCTGGTAAGCCTACTATCCAAGGATGGCAAAGCTTCTTTGGACTTCCTACAGCCCGGTGTCGAGTTCCATCAGTTCTCCGCCTGTGTCTGGGTGAATTCTTGTAGCGTCCAACAGTCTATTTAAGACTACGCTTACCGCAATCTGCCGGTTGAGCTCCTCCTTGGAGCAGTCGTTCTCGAGCGAGGAGATGACGAGCATCTTCTGCGACGCGATGCGCGAGCACAGGCGCTGCATGGCGCGCAGGGCCTCCACCTCCGTCACCTGGCGCCGGCCCGGCTTGCCTTCGCCTGGGGAACCATTTAGGTAGTTTTATAAAAAATCCCAACGCCTAAACACAACTAAGGATTTACAAACAAGAATATCTATCTTTGAAGTACTCTGATTTAGGTGGTAGGAGTTATTTTAGTTCAATCTCAGATTTCATTCAAGCACAGATAATATAATACTAGCATACAGATGCCTCATCCCATACAAAGAAACCGTGCCGACGTAACTAGCGTGTTTCGTCTAATTATACCGATTATTTTTTGTCCATCAATCGCGTTCGGTTCCATTCCACGGCGTTAGATAGATGGTATTAGCAGCGACTTGCAAGTAAAAGGGTTTACTCGGTTCGTGAATATATTTTTCTTTAAATACAGTGAAGGTTCGTTTTGTAGTTCTTTTTTTGCACGTTTTTACAGTTTTTTGCACCAAAATCTGTTACAATGCAAATTTAAACACTAGAGTGGAATGCCTCAGAAATTTAAAAATGTGCCATCTATTGGCATCAATTTTAAATGATCCATTCAAATAATCTTTGAAATGTGAATTAAGACCCCAATATTCCATAATTTTGTACTTAGGAGATTTGATTAAACAAGAACATACAATATTTATGATCAATTCCAGAAAATGTAAATTTTACACACATTCAATAACAGATAGGTGCACATCGCGCCATCTAGTGAGATTTATTTGAACAAAATTTTCTTTCTTAGCAATGAGACCTCATGGCCTGGGGAACCAACTATGTAGCTGTAGTCTTTGAA
Organism: Orthosia gothica; assembly: GCA_949775005.1. Lineage (NCBI taxonomy): Eukaryota > Metazoa > Arthropoda > Insecta > Lepidoptera > Noctuidae > Orthosia > Orthosia gothica. Next base: position 2,400,347 of record OX459053.1, on the reverse strand, counting down.
GAGACGGTAAGTGTTTGTAGTGCACCCACATTTCACCAATTAAAGCGAATAGCAAAAAAAAAAACAGGCCCCTAAAAACAACTAAGGAGTTACAAACTTCTAAGCGGTCTGTTGTAGCTGGTAGCAGTTAGTTTTAGTTCCATCTTAGATTTCATTAAAATAACTGCATAAGACTGCTTGAAAGTAACCTCATCTCCGGTTTTGTATTTTTTCAAATGCCTCCTTAAAATTTTCTGTCACTCAGAGTCATCATCTTCCTGCCCTTATACCATGTTACTTGGGGTCGGCGCAACACGTTTTCCTCTTCCATACCGTTCTGTCCCCAGTTACGCTATCACTGACTCCCTTTTCATTCATATCACTCCTCACACAGTCCATCCATATTTTCTTTGGCCTTCCTCTTCCTCGCCATCCATCCACATTTATATTCATAACTCTTTTAGTAACATGCGTTTCATCCCTCCTCACCACATGACCATACCAGGATAAACGGTTTCCTTCAACTTTTCTGTCTCTGGCGCCACTTTCAAGGTGCCTTTAATATACTCATTTCTCACTTTATCCAATCTCGTCACGCCGCACATCCATCTCAACATTCTCATCTCTGCTACATGCAATCTCGTTTCATCCATCTTTTTCACAGCCCAACATTCTGATCCATACGGTATGACAGGTCTAATCACGGACTTGTAGATTTTACCCTTTAACTTTATTTTTTAAGAGTATTAAAATAAATCTAATATTCCGTCAAGCCGAACTAGACATACATACACTTAGAGAACATTCAACACCTTCTAGGCTAGACGTGAAATAAATATGAGCAATTCTCTCTTAGTTTGCGCCTTATCAAAAGCATGTGTTGGTTACATATTCACCTGGTATTCTCCTCTTGTACTTGGCTCTCTGATGACGCTCCTCGGGTGAACGTTCCACCGAGCTCGATGACTGACCTTCCACTATCCTGGGCTGCGGGGAAAAAGGTTTCATGAAAAAAAAAAAACTTTTATTTTGGACCAAACATTTGTACATACATCATAAACCTGCCAAACTGCGTGACAGATTGTCGGCAGGATTAGCGCTCGTCTTAAGAACATCACATTACATCATCAGCCTATTAATGTTCCCACTGCTGGGACACAGGCCTCCGCTCTGTGAGAGGGAATGGGCCGTTATCCACCACGCGGGCCCAGTGCGGGTTGGTGAATGTCACATGTCTTCGAATTTTCGGTTCTAGGACATGCCGGTTTCCTCACGATGTTTTCCTTCACCGTTTTGAGAGCAGTGGTGAAGAAATAATTTACACAAAGTAAAGCTCCTGCCTGGGCCCGAACCCACGACCTACAACTTGTAAGTCGCAGCCGATACCACTGGGCCACCACTGCTCTTCCTCTTGCCTTCCTGCTCTTCCTTCTCTTCCGTCTTAAGAACATTTGGTATAAATTATAAACATCTAAGTAGGTAGATACAACTATTAAGACGGTACCCTGACCAAAAAATCGGCATGAGATATGAGCGTTCCTATTGGTCTAGCGGCACTGGTGGCGCATGAATTACAGTAGTGAATACGCCCAGATTTTAGAATAAAATCTTTATAAAATCGAATTTTGGTCTTTTGAAAAAAATAATTCTACAAAAATGTTCGTTATTAAATTGTCTATCCATTAGTGTTAGTACAAAAATTAATCAATGAACACTTTACGAGGAGATGCATAATATCAATAAATTTTCTCATTTTTATGTTTTTTTGGAAGTAGATTAGTGAAATATATACAGCATTTAAAAAAAAAACTATATCTACCATTTTAGAATCAATATTATGTAGAAATTTAATGTATTTTTATTAATTGATATTTCTTTTTAAATAACGAGTAGATAGCTCCTAAAAACAGCACAAAAAACGGCTTGCGCGGCGTTTTGCTCGGGGTACCGCCTTGATAGACGGTCACGGTAAGAATTAGCAATTCAGCAGCCGCGCGGGCCGCCGATGAATGAATCATGAATGTGAGAATTATTTAAATCTAGAAAGAATGGAACATATATCAAGGACTGAGTGAGTAAGGAAGAAAGAGCACAACAGACTGTGAGGACGTTACGAAATAAAGTTGTTATTTTTAGGGTTCCGTACCCAAAGGGTAAAAACAGGACCCTATTACTAAGACTCCGCGGTCAGTATGTCTGTCTGTCACCAGGCTGTATCTTTTGAACCGTCACAGCTAGACAGTTGAAATTTTCACAGATGATGTATTTCTGTTGCCGCTATCAAAATCAAAATCATTTTTTTTATTTCATAAAGGCCTACATGGGCACTTATAATACGTCGACAAAAGGTGCACGGTTCGGGTTGGTCGTTTCCTATGGAGAAGAACCGGCAAGAAACTCCATGGTTACTCTTTTAAAAAAATGGTTTGGTTTTACAATATTTCCTTGTTACAGCATTAGTACTTAGATATGTGGGGACAACGTAGGCCCGACAATAAGTCGTAACGAAAAACAAAAAAAAAAGATTACATATTATTTAAACAAAAGAAAATAAAACGAGTTAAAAAGTTAACAAATGTTAACAAGCATCTAGAAGGCCTACAATGTTCACACATTTACAAAACAATCGGTAAAGGAATCTATACAAAAGTAAAATAAAAAAAACCGGCCAAGTGCGAGTCGGACTCGCGCACGAAGGGTTCCGTACCATTTTCGTAAAAAACGGCAAAAAAATCACGTTTGTTGTATGGGAGCCCCCCTTAAATATTTATTTTATTTTGTTTTTAGTATTTGTTGTTGTAGCGGCAACAGATATACATCACCTGTGAAAATTTCAACTGTCTAGCTATCACGGTTCATGAGATACAGCCTGGTGACAGACAGACAGACAGACAGACGGACCGCGGAGTCTCAGTAATAGGGTCCCGTTTTTACCCTTTGGGTACGGAACCCTAAAAAAATACTAAATCTAACATGTGGCACAAATATTGTTATCAGTGCTGTAACTATTCTTAGCCCTTTGGCTATGAAGATGATTGAAAACCATTGTAAAAAGAATAATCAAAATAAGGAAAAAAAAACAAAGAATTAATGAGATTGAGAATAGTTAGAGACAACCACATATCTGTGCCGTTTATGAGTTACCAGGGAAGCCGCATGCGCAGAAGGAGCTAAAGCCAAATTTTTTATCTTCAACGTAGTCCTTGATTTTATAATATGCTTTTTTAATAAGGACACGTTTGATGTAGTTTTTGAACTTTCCATCGGTCAGTTCTATAACTGACTTTGGCAACTTGTTATAAAAGCGTATACTGTTTATATAAAAAGACTTGCTAGTTTTTGTTAATCTGAATTTGGGTATAACAACAAATACTAAAAACAGAATAAAATAAATATTTAAGTGGGGGCTCCCATACAACAAACGTGATTTTTGCCGTTTTTGCGATAATGGTACGAAACCGTTCGTGCGCGAGTCCGACTCGGACTTGGCCAGTTTTTTTTAGAATGTATTTGAATTAACCACTTTTAGTGTTAAAAGTTATTTTGTTGGAGCTCGAATCCCACATGTACTTAGTAGTATTAGTGCATTCTTTTAAACAAAAATGTTCGAGTCACTATCTTCTTCTACGAGAAAGAGACACTGATAGACATGGAAAAGAACTTTTTGAAAATTGTTATAGTTGAAAAAAAAAATATTCAGATAAAGTGAAATTCTATCAACTCGACTCTATAGGGGTTCGGCTCTATGAGGGCTCGTGGCTAAATAATAACAGCCACACGGGTCGATCATCAAGGTTAAGCAACGCTTGACGAGGTCGGTCCGTGGATGGGTGACCATTTCAACATACCGAGTTTCCTCCGTGCCTCAGAAAGCACGTTAAGCCGTTGGTCCCGGCTGTCTTTTGAAGATCCTTGACAGTCGTTACGGGTAGTCAGAAGCTTGAGATCTGACACCAGTCTTGCCAAGGGGTACCGTGTTACCCCAGTTACTGGGTTGTGGAGGTCAGATGGGCAGACGCTCCATGTAAAACACTGGTACCCAGCGGAATCCGGTTAGACTGGAAGCCGACCCCAACATAGATGGGAAAAGGCTAGGCAGATTTTTATCAACTCGGCTCTAGAACCGTAGGTAGGATTTAGAAGGGCAGTTAACCCTTCTAGAGCGATACTCACTACCCGAAAAAACCGGCCAAGTGCGAGTCGGACTCTCGCACGAAGGGTTCCGTACCATTTTCGTAAAAAACGGCAAAAAAAAAATACGTTTGTTGTATGGGAGCCCCCCTTAAATATTTATTTTATTTTGTTTTTAGTATTTGTTGTTGTAGCGGCAACAGATATACATCACCTGTGAAAATTTCAACTGTCTAGCTATCGAGGTTCATGAGATACAGCCTAGTGACAGACAGATAGACGGACCGCGGGGTTTTAGTAATAGGGTCCCTAAAAAAGATTCAAAAAAATCAAAAATCATTTTTTTTTTATTTCATATAGGCCTACATGGGCACTTATAAAACGTCGACAATGTGCACGGTTCGGGTTGGTCGATTCCTATGGAGAAGAACCGGCAAGAAACTCCACGGTTACTCTTTTAAAAAAAATGGTTTGGTTTTACAATATTTCCTTGTTACAGCATTAGTACTTAGATATGTGGGGACAACGTAGGCCCGACAATAAGTCGTAAGAAAACAAAAAAAAAAAAGATTACATATTATTTAAACAAAAGAAAATAAAACGATTAGTATAAGTTCACTATTTCCGCAAAACTGTTCATAGTTACCTTATGATAATCCTCAGTACTGGACATGTCATCACTATCATCAGCATTAGGCACAGGTCCGAGACGGAACTGCGGCGCGGGGCCCGTGGGGGCGGTGCCTGCGGGGGCGGAGTCCGGCGACGTGGGCGTGTCCTCCGCCGGCGCCGCCCACTCCGGGAAGCGCTTGGGCGACGACGTGGCCGTGTGGAACGTCTCCTCCGTGTTGAGGGTCGAGTTTGGTGACGCTAGCGGGTCTAAGCTAAGGCTTAGGCTGGAATATATATTGATTATGAGGAAATACAGGGTGTAAAAACATGCTGTACACAAATAAATTAGGATAAGAGCAACATCGTTTCAACATAAGCACCACAGACAGCTCACTTTCCTGGGGATGCTTTGATGCCGAGGAATCAGCCCAAGTCATCCTAGAATGCGAGGCCATGGCTTCTCAATGTGCAGAAATCCTCGGAATAGTGAGGTCGGTCCGCGAAGCCAATGAAGCCCACAGGAAGCTTCTGTGTTTTGGGCGGAGCTAGGCCGGCTACGTTAGCCAGAACCCCCACGCGCAACGGACCGACTGATCGAGAGTCTTAAGTGCGGAAAAGGGAGTCCCACTACTTCTACTCCAGGGTTACTGGCATAGGCCGAAGTATTGGCAAAGTTAAGTAGCAGTGAGCAGGCCACATTTCACGCAGAGCAGATGGTCGATGGGGTCTAAAAGTTCTGGAGTGGCGACTGCGTACCGGCAGATTCTGCGTTGGAAGGCCTTTCTCTAGGTGGAGTGATGACCTGGGGCCCTATCATGACGTGACATGGTGCGACTGTGAAAAAGGGACAGAGATATTTTTCTTGTATAGCTCCGCCTCTTTCTGTCACAGTTGAACTATGATAGTTTTGACACTTAATGGTAAAGCCCCTGGTTTCGGCTGCGGGAATCCGGTTGAACGCTCGAGGTGGAGACACTTGGTGGAGGCCTATATGTCCGGCAGTGGACGTCTTACAGCTGAAATGATGTTGATGATGACTAGTTCTACTACTTACTTGATCCTTTTGAGGCGATAGTCATCGCGCTCGTCTGCCGACAGCGGCTCCATGACATCCTCGCGTGGCGTGCGGCGTAGCACTAGTTCTGACTTGCTCCTCTTCACGCCGTCGAGAGGAGAACCGTCGCCTTCGCCTTCTGTGGGGGAGAAACTCTTCTTCTAATAAACCTTTATAATTTGTCAAGCAACGCCGGCTGCGCTTTAGAGGAGTGGTCAGTCTCGCACACGAGTCCTATAATTATGCTGAGTGGTTGCCTTCTTACCCGACAGCCGAAAGAGGGTAGTGCGTTTATCAGTCTATGTATGTATGTAAGTATGTATGTTTGTTCCCATGTGGCGTTCCAGAGACCAAACGCGTTGGCCGATTTTGATGATTCTTACGTCAATCGATTCGTCTTAACCTTGCGAGTGTCACTGGCTACATTAAAATTGGCGGATTTTGGGCACCATATTGTGGAGGCTCAATTATTTTCTTTCTTCCAAACCCATCGTGTGGGGTATCAAAATAAAGGGTTTTAAGAGGTGATTTCAAAAATATATAATACTTATATGTTTAAATGTACCTAACTGGACAAAGAAAATAACTAAAAAGTTATAAATAGAAAAAAATCATTTAAAAATAAAAAAAATCCGACATCTTAAAAAGCGAACTAAATAGACGTAAACAAGAAGAAAATCTTGCTGTGCAGTCGGAGGATACATATTTGCAAGCTGGCTGAACCAGCTGTATCCTCCGAATGCACAGCATGATTTTCTCCTTGTTTACGTCTTTTTAGTTCGCTTTTTAAGCAGTCGGGTTTTTTTGGTTAACTTTTTTCAATATTTATGCGTATAATACATGGCAACATGAAATATTTCAGACCCGTTAAATACCCAAATGTGAGCACGCAAAAGACTATTTTAAGCGTTGATACAATATTTCAATTTTTTTTATTATTATTAATAAGCTCGCGTTTGATCACCATCTCACCTGATGGAATGCGATGATGTGACCAACGATGAAGCATACTTGCCGGGAAGTATTTTGTCCAATCTCGATTTGAAAACCGCCAGGTTTCTCCTGGTTCTGATAGCTACAAACTGGGGGTCCTGGCAGGGAATTTCTTTTTCAATACAGTTGTTAAACACGGCGCACTTTCAGAGGCTATAGATATGATTCGAAAATCAAATCTTTCGCACAGGCATCTTTCTGTTACGCGGTCGTGACTTTTGTTTACGCGCTCGATCATTAGTTTTGCAGTTTAGTTTTAAATTTACAAGTCAATTGAAAAAAGTTTAGTACCAAGGAGTTTTCATACATAAAATAAAATGGGATAGATTTTATACGAGGAAAAATGAATGAGCCCGTACGTCTTAGCATTGAATTCACAAAAGTCTTTTAGATGGTTTTTTAATATATTTAATTAACAGTTTTAATTTAATTATTTTCATATCAACATTTGTCAAAAATCGAATAGGCTGTATAGGCTGTTTACGTTGTAAAAAAAAATATGTCCAGTTGCAAAAACGCGCCATTTACTGAAAAATTTAATTTCATGTCATCAATTTTAATTGATTATTTTTTTTATAATGAGTTGAAGTACAAGTGATGAAATTAAATTAACTTAGCCCGATATTTTATCTGAGGCAAAAACTGCGCAGGACGAAATTTTGCCCCAAAAATCTCGAGAAAGATATATGGCGACTTAAGATAATTTTATTTTATGGACAAACCAAATTTAATTCTTTGATTTGTTTTTACTATTTCCCACAACTGTATTGAAAAACGTCGTGTGATACACGGGTGTGTAAGTTATTGACAACTCGTTTGCAATAACCTACTTTCCACCTTGTATCACAATGTACTATTATAAACTCACCGCGGGCAGCATGCGGCGCGAGGTCGGAGGCGAGCGCGTGCTTGAGCCCGAGCTCCTGCGTGCCCAACAGCGCCAGCTCCGACTGTAACCTCTCGATCTTCACTCGATGAGAAGCCACAGACGCTACTCTGCTTTGCAGCTCCTCTTCTAGCTCGACCAGCTCTTTTTTCTGTAGACATCAAAATTCCATTATAATACTATGTCACAGATAATATAATACTAGCATACAGATGCCTCATCCCATACAAAGAAACCGTGCCGACGTAACTAGCGTTTTTCATCTGATTAATCTTGTTATTTTTATAAGTATATCAATCGCGTTCGGTCCCGGTTCACGGCAATAGATGGTGTTAGCAACGACTTGCAAGTAAAACGGTTTACTAGGTTCGTGAATATTTTGTTTCTTTAAATACAGTGAAAGTTCGTTTTATAGTATTTTTTTGCACGTTTTTACTTTTTTTTGCAATGAAATGTGTTACAATGCAAATTTTAACAATCGAGTGGAACGCCTCAGAAATTTAAAATGCGCCATCTATTGGCATACATTTTAAATGATCCGTTCAAATAATCTTTGAAATGTGAATTAAGAGTGTAATATTCCACAATTTTGTACTTAGGAGAGTTGATTAAACAAGAACATTCAATTTTTGTGTGTACATGTCGCGCCATCTAGTTAGATTTACTTGAACTAAATTTTCTTTCTTAGCAATGAGACCCCGTGACTATTTATAATGTTCCGTGGAGTCACGGACACTGGCTTATTTTCAGTGAGAGGGAGTCTGTGTCTTCTAAATTTTGGGTGGTGACGATTTCGTCACGGCCTTGACGATGCTTCACGGTTTTAAGAGCGGTGGTGAAATAAATTACCTTCACAAAATAAAGCGCCTAAGAGCAGTGGTGGCCCAGTGATAACGGGCGCGACTTACAATTTGTAGTTCGTTGATTCGAATCCAGGCAGGCGCTTTACTTTGTGTAAATAATTTCTTCACTACTGCTCTCAAAACGGTGAAAGAAAACATCGTGAGTAAACCGGCATTTATTTATTTATTTATATATGCTTTATTGTAGATACACCAAGTTAAAACATAGAAAAGGAAACTTAAAACTAAAATACATACAACGGGCGGCCTTATCGCTTACCGCGATCTTTTCAAGGCATGTCTTAGAACCAAAAATTTAAAGACATGTGACATCCACCAACCCGCACTGGGACCGCGTGGTGGATTACGGTTCATTCCCTTTCTCGGGAAGGAGGTCTGCACGCACAGCGGACCAAATGGGAGTTCTAAGTGCGGAAAAGGGATCTATCCTATCCTATCCAACGTAAAGCGCCTGCTAGATTTCGAGCACGTGACCTGCAATGGTGATAGTAGACTTACATGTCTGTCCACCGTATCCTTGATGCTGGAGGCGACCTTGGGCTCGCACTGCTGCAGCAGATGCATCAGGCTCTCCGTGCTGGTCTCAGATGCAGGACTGTCAGGACTTGGGGTCGAGCTCTGAAGTCACACACATAATACAGGACCATCAGAAAAATATCCAAGCACCTCATAGCAGTGGTTCCAGTTGGCAGTCGCAAAAGTATGGCGAGTGGCCTATTTGAGACCCGGTTTCGGGCATCAGAAAACTAACGAACGCACTTCAAAAAGGTTTTTGGAAGGCTCGCGTTTGGTCAATATCTCACCTGATGGTAAGCGATGATATGGTCGACGGTGAAGCACGCTTGCCTAGAAGTAATCTATTTACCTATTTTACTCTCACATGCGTTCATGGAACAATGTAAACATATTGTATTATGTCTTTGATCATAATATGAATGATGGCTACTTTATTTGGTAGGGTTATCAGGCTTACAGCTACAAATAATAATTAAAAGCTGATAATTATTGTTGTATTTTACAATTACTGGAAACATTTCAATTTGAACCTTATCTCAGTTACCTTTAGATGTAAAATGCAGCAACTAATAACATATTTCTGGAAATGCATGCCATGCGAGTAGCTCTATGCAGTTTTTGTAGCATAAATTTGATTTATTTTTACTATTACTTCAACTGTTACGACATTGGAAATATTAAACAATGCATACTTTAAAAATAATGAACAAATTAACTGTTGTTCTTTTACTCCGAAATAAAGATTAGATTACAGTTAGCCCTCGTTTTGTACTGAAACGGTCAGATAAAAAAATCTTACCTCATCGATCCATCCATTGGCGACGAGCTGCTTGAGACTGGTGTTCACGTACTCGTCGAGAGCTGCCCTCTTGCCGTCCACCCGCGAGCGCAGCGCGGCCACGCGACCCTCCTCGCTCTCTGCCTACACCCCAGCGCAACCAAAAATTATAACGGACGCTCTGGACTTTTTGACAACCGAATTTATGAGACAGGATTTTTGCGACTCCCGGCAGACCAACGCTTAAAAATTTGATCTTAACAGTGTATTTTAAGTCTGTGACCTATTGGATAAGACCTCACCTCTGGTGCTTGAGGACTTGAGGACAAATCTGAGCAAGTGACTTTTTCTATTCATATGTATTTTGTAAGTTTATCTTAGAAATCGCTGACATCGGTGAAGGAGAACATCGAGAGATAACCTGGACTTAGTTGATATAAGTTTGAAATCGTCACCCCCTCTTTAACAACCATGGTGATCATTGCTCGTGCCTTCTCTGTGCCAGAAGAGGCCTTTGCCCTGCAGTGGGACAGTTACAAGCTGGTATTATTGTTGTACTTCATGAGCCAAGCCTTTAACAATGAGAGAGGCTGTAGCGCGAACCCCGACAGTCTGACGCGAATGCGGACGCGGTCACTTTGAACTTAAGACGGTACCCTGACCAAAAAATCGGCATGAGATATGAGCGTTCCTATTGGTCTAGCGGCACTGGTGGCGCATGAATTACAGTAGTGAATACGCCCAGATTTTAGAATAAAATGTTTATAAAATCGAATTTTGGTCTTTTGAAAAAAATAATTCTACAAAAATGTTCGTTATTAAATTGTCTATCCATTAGTGTTAGTCCAAAAAAATAATCAATGAACACTTTACGAGGAGATGCATAATATCAATAATTATTTCTCATTTTCATGTTTTTTTGGAAGTAGATTAGTGAAATATATACAACATTTAAAAAAAAACTAAATCTACCATTTTTGAATCATTATTATGTAGAAATTTAATGTATTTTTATTAATTGATATTTCTTTTTAAATAACGAGTAGATAGCTCCTAAAAACAGCACATAAAACGGCTTGCGCGGCGTTTTGCTCGGGGTACCGCCTTAAATGTGTATTTTAAGACGAAATGCGGTACAGACATCCGACTGAATATCCTAAGTAAAAATTCATAATTCGAGGTTTGGCTCTCGCCTATTTCCTCGCCCAATATAGGGCCAATTTAAAAGATATTCCATAAACTGAAAACGAAAGATATATAATCTGCCCCTATGTTTTCCTTTTTGATGATACGTTATATTTAGAAGCACTAGAACCCTGAAAAATGCTTAAAATTGCGATGTCATCAGAGGCCATATAGGAAAAACATAGAAGACAACATATATCTTTTTTTATTAAATTTAAGGAATATCTTTAAAAAACATCAAATTTTTTAAGAGGAAATAGGCGAGAGCCAAACTTCGAAGTATGACTTTTTACTAAGGTAATTCAGTCGGCGCTCACTGCCCGCATTTCCTCTTAGCCGGCCGTACACTCTCGCGCGAGAGCCCGAGAAAACGTGGAACATTGAGTTTTAGAACAAAAACTTCATGATTGAACTCAGCACTCAGAGCAAAGTACATCAAACTCGCGGGCTCTCGCTTGAGAGTGTACAGTCGACATTAATAAAGGTGTCTGAAGTTGGATAGTAATGACAATGAAATATCGATCACCAGGCACTCTAAGATATCACAAAATTTAATTTACAAATGGTTTAATTCAGTGGGTTTTATAAAACTGTCACAATCAATCAACTTACAGCTTTATATGCACATGGTTTTACATTATTTCGTTTGTTTACCCAACAGTTACCGGTAACAAGTTGACATTATTGTATCAAAGAAATCGACGAACATACGTCAGTACTTAATTGTTCGAATCATTCTACAAATCGGTGACACTACATGCTTGGAAAAAAAATATTAATCAAGTGCCATTGTGCCGAACAAGGCAAAAAAAAAGAAAATTGAATTCGAAGAAATAAAGAAGAAAATTGAATTACTAAATGAATAATAATTATACCAGCCTGTAACTTCCCGACTGCAGGACAAAGGGTTCTTCTCATACAGAGAAGGCACGAGCAATAATCACCACACTTCCTCTAGGTTGGCAATTTCTGAGTTTAATCCCTAAATAGAAAAAAACAAAGTCGCTGTCGGCCTCTGTCTGTTTCTCCGCTTAATTCTTCTAAACCACGCAACGGATTTTGATACCGTTTTTACTAATAACAAGAGTGATAAAAGACTTCCTCGTTTATGTATATAATTTATCCCGTGCGAAGCCGGGGCGGGTCGCTAACTTACTATAACCCTCGATTTCCGAATTAAACATTTGAAATTAAGGCGGTACCCCGAGCAAAACGCCGCGCATGCCGTTTTTTGTGCTGTTTTTAGGAGCTATCTACTCGTTATTTAAAAAGAAATATCAATTAATAAAAATACATTAAATTTCTACATAATATTGATTCTAAAATGGCAGATTTAGTTTTTTTTTAATTTTGTATATATTTCACTAATCCCCTTCCAAAAAAACATAAAAATGAGAAATAATTATTGATATTATGCATCTCCTCGTAAAGTGTTAATTAATTAATTTTGTTCTAACACTAATGGATAGACAATTTAATAACGAACATTTTTGTAGTTTTTTTTTTCAAAAGACCAATATTCGATTTTATAAAGATTTTAGTCTGAATTTTGGTCGTATTCACTACTGTAATTCATGCGCCACCAGTGCCGCTAGACCAATAGGAATGCTCATATCACATGGCGATTTTTTGGTCAGGGTACCGTCTTAAGTATTCATCATCATCATCCTCAGTCTATTAATGTTCCCACTGCTGGGAAACAGGCCTCCTCTTTGTGAGAGGGAATGGGCCGTAATCCACCACGCGGACCCTGTGTGGGTTGTTGGATGCCACATGTCTTCGAATTGTTGGTTCTAAGACATGGCGGTTTCCTCACGATGTTTTCCTTCAGCGTTTTGAGAGCAGTGGTGATGAAATAATTTACACAAAGTAAAGCGCCTGCCTGGGTACGAACCCACGACCTGCAACTTGTAAGTCGCGGCCATTACTACGGGCCACAACTGCTCTCAAACTTGGCTGTCAAATTTTGAAATTTAAAGTAGGGTTTGAGACGTTCTTAATGCAAAATAGTCAATTCTAAAATCGGTTCTAAGTCCAGGTTTAAAAATTACAAATCAAAAAGTCCAGAGCTTCAAAAATAAAAGTATAAATAGCGTAGCCCACCTTCACAAACATTGAAGGCACAAAACACTCGTTTCACAGACGTGCACTCAATACGGCGTTGCCAACAAAAGTGACAGATAGTGGGAAACATAAAAACAATAATTTCATTGTTTGTGCTAAGCAATAAGGTGTACTCGTTGTTCTAGATTTTGTTTTCGAGGGAGATTTTAGTGAGAAGTCATTTTTTTTTACAATTGTCATCATTATTTCAGAGAGACTTCAGACCACTGCTGGACATAGATCTTTCCCCAGCATTAACACAATTACTTCGTCAGTCTAGTGCAGGGGTCACCAAATGGTGGAACGCTGTCCAGATTATTTCGTGTGGAAGTAAAAAAATCGGTCAAGTGCGAATTGATCTCGTTCACCGAGGGTTCCGTATCTACCCATTATACCGCCATAATAAAATTGGTATCATTTTTGGCTAAGTTTGAAATATATGGGCAAATTTAGATTTTCTTGAAAACTTGTAAGTACCAAACTATACCTAATAATAATAGTCTTGATACTCTACACATGCCTTCTCACACACTGTACATGCTCCAAAAAGCCACCATACTCAATACCTGTCGCATAACGCGAAAGTTTCTGACTTCCTCTAAATTATGATCCACCTTTTCAATTTAAATTCCCCTCTACACACTTGGCTCCGGCCCGTGTGTATGGTCGTATACTCTCTTAAAAGAGAAGCAAAACAAAGAACTCGAATAATAATAATAATTATTATTTTCAACTTTTTTAATTTTTTGGAATTTACCTTTATTTGTGCTGTAAGACCTTACTTTTTGAGGTTGCGAGGCCGGGGGAGGGTGGTATAGTTGGCTTGGCCTTTCGGACCGCGACGTTTATATTATTTTATAATACGGACCCCAGATGAAAGTAATTGGTGACCCCTGCTCTAACGGTTGCACAAGCACGACTCATGAATATCCTACGTTAGGAGGGACCCTACGAAATAATTTACACAAAGTAAAGCGGATGCCTGGGTTCGAACCCACGACTAACAACTTTTAAGTCGCGGCCGATACCACTGGGCCACCAGTGCTCACAAAACACACAGAATATTTTTAATCCAGGTAGTAGATTCCTTTAGTATAACTTTCGACTATATACGTTGAAGAAAAAAAAAAATGGATCTTCTGCGCATGCGCCTCCCTGGTATCTCATAAACGGCACAAATATGTGGATGTCTCTAACTATTCTTAATCTCATTATTTATCTTTTTTTCTTCTTTTAATTAGACCTTTTTACAATGGTTTTCAATCATCTTTATAGCCCTTTGCTATGAATAGTTACAGCACTGATAACAACCTTTCATAATTAGTCTTGTTAAACTTTTTTTTTAACCTTTGTATAGATTCTTTTACCGATTGTTTTGTGAATGTGTGAACAGTGTAGGCCTTCTAGATTTCTAGATGCTTGTTAACATTTGTTAACTTTTTATCTAATTTACTTTCTTTTTTTATTTTGTTTATATAAGGGGGCGTCCATAAATTACGTGAGATGTTTAAGGGGGGGAGGCTACCGAGTCAAATCTCATCTAATCTTACGTTGGAGAGAGGAGGGGTCTCGGCAAATATCACGCAATGTTTTTTCTGATTGAAACAAAAAAAATGTACTATTTTGGTCCATTTAATCCAGATTGTACATGCTTAAGATTTAATCTTAAGCGTAATCTTAATACGATTAAGATGATTCACTAATTCGTTCGATAGAAAATAATTTCATTCCTACTTCGACGTTATACATCAACTGACTGTCAAACCACCATAGACAGCAATTTTTTTTTCTTTTTACAATAACAATCCAACGCGTTTACGTAAGAAACCCACATTTTGAAAAATCTCACGTGAGATTGGAGGATGGGGTTGAATAAAATCTCACGACATCTCACCAGGGGGGGAGGACGTATCAGAAAATTAAAAAAAAATCCTCAAGTCATTTATGGACGCCCCCTAATATATAAACATTTATTTTTCACTTTCTTACGACTTAGATATGGGGGGACAAATTGTCGGGCCTACGTTGTCCCCCCATATCTAAGTTCTAATGCAACCGTGGAGTTTCTTGCCGGTTATTCTCCATAGGAAACGACCAACCCGAACCGTGCACGTTTTGTCGACGTTTTATAAGTGCCCATGTATGACGCGGGCAAAGACGCTGACAAAAACTAACCATCAACTTCTCTGTAAATATTGACAGCATCACCACCACACCTTTTCAAACCTGCAGGGCTTCCCAGAACCGTTTCCTATCTATTACTAGTATATTTTTTAGAAATTTACTCACACACTGTTCCGTTGTTGTTGAATTAGGTATTTTACCTATGTTTGTAATATTTGTAAGTATGTGAGAACCATGTTCCTACTTATCAAATTAATTAATTTTCTTGTTAATGCTTTTTAATACTTTATACCTGTACGTAGTATAGTGTGTAGAGCTATTCTGGGTGCATCGTCCTCACATATATTAATGTATGTACGTATGTAAATATTGTAAAACACCTATTTTTTTTTTTCAAAAAAACAGTATGTTTGGAGTTTCTTGTGCGTTCTTCTCCATAACAATCTAATTTCCGAATGCACGGTAGAATCTTATTTTATAATTTTAATTTATGTGACGTTCAAAAGTGCCGTTTATTGGCCTAATTGAATAAATATATTTTGACATATCAGGATCGGTAAAACAAATCGATTATTATTTTATCTTCGAGTACCGATAGTATACGTCTCAATGTTGAATTGCATATAGGACAATGACACCGATGATTACATATGCTGACGTAAGATTCTAGTAATTACAAATGTACGGTGAGATATTTCATAGAGTTTATCGCTTTCACTTTTAATTTTAAACACAACATCACGGCTATATTGCGCAAAGAGTTAGGCAGAACTGTAGGATGTCTAAGTACACCCAAATCCAAATAACATAAGTCCTAAGTAACAGGAGGGGTACAATTTAAATCGAGACTCCGTATTGCTACTAAGAAATTCTTAAGGAAAAACCACAATAATACTTTATCCGACCGAATCGAACTAAGACCTCACGCTCGGTAATTATTAGGGTTCCGTATCCAAAGGGTCTGTTCGGAACAAAACGTTTCGTTCTTCCTTTTTGTTATTTTGTTGCAACACTGTGTCAGCTCGACTGTCATCAATTTGACAGACTTTGATTGAGTTGACACTTGACTAGAATAGAAAATTTGTGGGGGGGTCGTTAGATTATATTGTAATTGTTGAATAATCAACCCATCGTTATTGTAATTGCGTTCGCCATGTACCAGTGGTGTGGTGCTTCGCCCGTGCAGTCGGCTTTGTGTATATTTCGCGCGCAGCGAGGTGCTTTTGCCGGGAGCGTGTCTTGAAGTCTGCAGAGAATACCAACAGACCACGCCCCGTATTTCCCTTTATTATATATATTAGCCCTAAAACCCTCGACCAGGCACGGGGTTGAGCGAGCACAGAAGACCACCACGAGGACCAAGGTAAGTTTTACGAATTGTTCCACTTCCCACCTGCGTGACAGGAATAGGTATGTCAACCAACAGCCCCTAGCGACCGCTGCCACGTACCGTGGTTTAGCGGGTATAGACCTGGTTGAATCCAAGAGTCGTAGCATTGCTATGGGCTCCAGTGTTCGGCTTTGGGCTTTTTGATCCGCAGGCCTGTATTCAACAGGGTCCAAACGGAGCACTATTGTTGTCACTCAGGTGTCCGTCTGTCTGTCTGTCACACAATTTTGTTCCAAAGATTGTTTTAACTTCCCATTGACCTATGAACTTGAAAGCTGATAATGTTTATTATTACGTACATTTTAGTAACAAAAAATTTATTCTTTTTTTTTGTTCTTTTATTTTTATTCATTTTACTTATTTTTTGTGCACTTTTGTTAACTGTCCTAATTTTGTAAATTTCTCTTTAGCACTGAGGTTTGCTGTCAGAGAACCCAATTATGGGTTAAGCTCGCCTTTGTACATAAGTTTTCCTTTTGTATTTTAAATGTTTATTTTGTCTTCAATAAAGAATATGAATATAAAAAAAAAATCTTTGATTTTTTCTTTGGTACGGCAACTTGAATGTGCCATTTTGTCGGCAATCGCACTTTTTTTTAAAAACAATCAATCACAGGATTGTAACTCCGTAATATGTATAAAATAGCGTGTTCATAACGTTTTTGTATGCATACTAATAGTTTTCATTGCATCCTCCAAGTCATCATTTCCATGCCCATCAATCTATCAAATCATATATCATATCTATCAAAATCCTTTTTAATTTATTGTTTGAATAATGTAATTTCAAACGTTATTTTGCGTAAACCCGTGAAAGACTTACTATTATATCTTCCTTATTATAGTCTAAATTAGATCTGTAAGCTAAAGATTTACGTAAACATGCATTTTCTCACGCTGATGCTAACGCAATACTAAATTGCGCAAGGTCTACAGAAATAGCGAGTTATAAAATGTTGCAAATCTATGACTAACGCTAATTTTGTTATACTTTCTACTTAGACCAAGACAAATATTATACAGGGTGGATTTTTGAGACTGGCTTAATATCAGATGAATCGTTGCAGCCACAGGAAAACGTTCTTAGGCCCACTTGCTCCACTATGTGTTATCTTATTTATTTATTAACCGACTTACCAAAAAGGAGGATGTTCTATGTTCGACTTTAAGTTTGTTTTTTTTTATTTAGATTTCATCCACAAAAGGTACAAAGGCGGACTTAATGCCTTAAGGTTGCCCTAGCCGACGGCACGAACTATTTTGAGCGCGAGGTTAAAATGCATGCTATCTCATCCGACAACACGTGCGAAAGAGATAGATGTCTGATGAGCAGTAAGAAGCTAGTTCGCGTATGAATTAGCACTTTTGCAAGTTTGTAGCGCAATCTATCCCTGAATGGAGGCCGTTTTGCAATTTTCCTTCTTCTTATGTTATTAATTTCCGCCCAAAGATGCGTTGAAATTAGTGTTGAAATGTGGAACTTTCGACGCTTATTCGACATTCAAATACATTTTTTTTTACTTTTTATTTCCATACAGGGCTAGATAATGATGAGACAAATTGATATCATTTTTAATTTTGAACGTACATCGTCAAACAGTGGAGTAATCGTCAGACTACGTTTCTAGGGAAGAATGATCGACTGGTGTAACCTTAAGCATTCTCTACCAGACGATCAAGGGTGGTAAAGAGATATATTACTAACGTCGAGTTAATAGCTCATCCGGCCAATTATGTATATATTCGTTATATAACCTCGTGCTAACAAACTCTGAGGCAAGTGGGTCTTAGAAGTTTTTAAGAAATTTCATACTGCACTGCAAACTGCGAAGTCTTTTGGACCAACTGTAGCTTGAGGTGAAAGGCACCAAAATATAGGAAAAGTGTTTTGCAATTTGTGCTATTTTCTTGAACTAAAACCTCAGTTTATCCAAAAGATATTTTTGATCATTATTACTTATGATCATTTTGGATGCCAATCAAAAACAGGATCGATCCGCATCAAAAACGTTTTTTTTTGTAAATTGGTAATTTTCTTGCTGACTGTGTTTTTTTTTTCAATGTCTAAAATTCCAACTTGTATAGCGATACATGGATCTTTTGGCAGACAGCTAATGCCACCATCTTGTTTTTCCCACGGACAAATTCTCATTTTTTTACCAACAGCGCTGATAATTCAAGGACCAAAAGATCCTTGCAGCACCGTACATTCAATAAGATTTATCAAAGAGAACAAAACTTTAAAAAGAAGCAAAAAACAGCTGCTATTTGTGAAAAAACATGCAATTTTTTTCTCTGGTTTATGACTAAAGATACTTTGAATTAGTAAGAATTGTACTGGGTACAATCGTTACTGTATGATAGACTCATTAAACTTTCTGAAATAAAATAGTGTAACTTCAAAGACGTGATGTATATCGGTTTCTAATATCAAAAGAAATAAACATGGTTTTAAGATAACTGCTGATTTCGGAATCAACGTCCTCGCAACGCGCTTAGTATCATGAAATATTATGATGTTTTTTTTTCGACAATCATCATGTCTTCGGAGTTTCTCTAAATATAAATGGCCCTGTATTTAGTTGAATGTTATCTATATTAATAAAAAGACATATATATACTCACGCCGTTGCCCCCAGCAGCGCTCTAAGGCGCAGGCCACATAGAAATGGCGTCGGGCGCGGACGTGCCACGGGGGGCTTCCTATTCCATTCAAATTTCATACCAAATTCATGGGAATAGAGCGCAATTTGATAAGGCGCGGGCTCCGAAATATCGCGTCATAACCACGTCCGAGCAACGACATACCTGTGTCCTAAATTGCGCTTTATTTCCATGCATTTTGTATTAAATTAGAATGGAATAGGAAGCCGTCCGTGCCACGTCCGCACCCGACGCCAATTCTGCGCAATTTAGGACACACGGAATATTAGAATTTGGTATGAAATTTGAATGGAATAGGCAGCCGCCCGTGACATGCATGTCCGTGCCCGACGCCATTTCTGTGTGGCATGCGCCTTAGGCACACGCTGCGGGTAGTATAGATACTTACAGCAGTACGATGCGTATCAGTTAACGCAGCTAGTCTCAGCGACCTCGCTGCCAGCTCCCTCTGTCGACAGCGCAGCGCACGTCGCCGTTGTATAGATACTTACAGCAGTACGATGCGTATCAGTTAACGCAGCTAGTCTCAGCGACCTCGCTGCCAGCTCCCTCTGTCGACAGCGCAGCGCACGTCGCCGTTGTATAGATACTTACAGCAGTACGATGCGTATCAGTTAACGCAGCTAGTCTCAGCGACCTCGCTGCCAGCTCCCTCTGTCGACAGCGCAGCGCACGTCGCCGTTGTATAGATACTTACAGCAGTACGATGCGTATCAGTTAACGCTGCTAGTCTCAGCGACCTCGCTGCCAGCTCCCTCTGTCGACAGCGCAGCGCACGTCGCCGTTGTATAGATACTTACAGCAGTACGATGCGTATCAGTTAACGCAGCTAGTCTCAGCGACCTCGCTGCCAGCTCCCTCTGTCGACAGCGCAGCGCACGTCGCCGTTGTATAGATACTTACAGCAGTACGATGCGTATCAGTTAACGCTGCTAGTCTCAGCGACCTCGCTGCCAGCTCCCTCTGTCGACAGCGCAGCGCACGTCGCCGTTGTATAGATACTTACAGCAGTACGATGCGTATCAGTTAACGCAGCTAGTCTCAGCGACCTCGCTGCCAGCTCCCTCTGTCGACAGCGCAGCGCACGTCGCCGTTGTATAGATACTTACAGCAGTACGATGCGTGTCAGTTAACGCAGCTAGTCTCAGCGACCTCGCTGCCAGCTCCCTCTGTCGACAGCGCAGCGCACGTCGCCGTTGTATAGATACTTACAGCAGTACGATGCGTGTCAGTTAACGCAGCTAGTCTCAGCGACCTCGCTGCCAGCTCCCTCTGTCGACAGCGCAGCGCACGTCGCCGTTGTATAGATACTTACAGCAGTACGATGCGTATCAGTTAACGCTGCTAGTCTCAGCGACCTCGCTGCCAGCTCCCTCTGTCGACAGCGCAGCGCACGTCGCCGTTGTATAGACACTTACAGCAGTACGATGCGTATCAGTTAACGCAGCTAGTCTCAGCGACCTCGCTGCCAGCTCCCTCTGTCGACAGCGCAGCGCACGTCGCCGTTGTATAGATACTTACAGCAGTACGATGCGTATCAGTTAACGCTGCTAGTCTCAGCGACCTCGCTGCCAGCTCCCTCTGTCGACAGCGCAGCGCACGTCGCCGTTGTATAGATACTTACAGCAGTACGATGCGTATCAGTTAACGCAGCTAGTCTCAGCGACCTCGCTGCCAGCTCCCTCTGTCGACAGCGCAGCGCACGTCGCCGTTGTATAGATACTTACAGCAGTACGATGCGTATCAGTTAACGCAGCTAGTCTCAGCGACCTCGCTGCCAGCTCCCTCTGTCGACAGCGCAGCGCACGTCGCCGTTGTATAGATACTTACAGCAGTACGATGCGTATCAGTTAACGCTGCTAGTCTCAGCGACCTCGCTGCCAGCTCCCTCTGTCGACAGCGCAGCGCACGTCGCCGTTGTATAGACACTTACAGCAGTACGATGCGTATCAGTTAACGCAGCTAGTCTCAGCGACCTCGCTGCCAGCTCCCTCTGTCGACAGCGCAGCGCACGTCGCCGTTGTATAGATACTTACAGCAGTACGATGCGTATCAGTTAACGCAGCTAGTCTCAGCGACCTCGCTGCCAGCTCCCTCTGTCGACAGCGCAGCGCACGTCGCCGTTGTATAGATACTTACAGCAGTACGATGCGTATCAGTTAACGCAGCTAGTCTCAGCGACCTCGCTGCCAGCTCCCTCTGTCGACAGCGCAGCGCACGTCGCCGTTGTATAGATACTTACAGCAGTACGATGCGTATCAGTTAACGCAGCTAGTCTCAGCGACCTCGCTGCCAGCTCCCTCTGTCGACAGCGCAGCGCACGTCGCCGTTGTATAGATACTTACAGCAGTACGATGCGTATCAGTTAACGCTGCTAGTCTCAGCGACCTCGCTGCCAGCTCCCTCTGTCGACAGCGCAGCGCACGTCGCCGTTGTATAGACACTTACAGCAGTACGATGCGTATCAGTTAACGCAGCTAGTCTCAGCGACCTCGCTGCCAGCTCCCTCTGTCGACAGCGCAGCGCACGTCGCCGTTGTATAGATACTTACAGCAGTACGATGCGTATCAGTTAACGCTGCTAGTCTCAGCGACCTCGCTGCCAGCTCCCTCTGTCGACAGCGCAGCGCACGTCGCCGTTGTATAGATACTTACAGCAGTACGATGCGTATCAGTTAACGCAGCTAGTCTCAGCGACCTCGCTGCCAGCTCCCTCTGTCGACAGCGCAGCGCACGTCGCCGTTGTATAGATACTTACAGCAGTACGATGCGTATCAGTTAACGCAGCTAGTCTCAGCGACCTCGCTGCCAGCTCCCTCTGTCGACAGCGCAGCGCACGTCGCCGTTGTATAGATACTTACAGCAGTACGATGCGTATCAGTTAACGCAGCTAGTCTCAGCGACCTCGCTGCCAGCTCCCTCTGTCGACAGCGCAGCGCACGTCGCCGTTGTATAGATACTTACAGCAGTACGATGCGTATCAGTTAACGCAGCTAGTCTCAGCGACCTCGCTGCCAGCTCCCTCTGTCGACAGCGCAGCGCACGTCGCCGTTGTATAGATACTTACAGCAGTACGATGCGTATCAGTTAACGCTGCTAGTCTCAGCGACCTCGCTGCCAGCTCCCTCTGTCGACAGCGCAGCGCACGTCGCCGTTGTATAGACACTTACAGCAGTACGATGCGTATCAGTTAACGCAGCTAGTCTCAGCGACCTCGCTGCCAGCTCCCTCTGTCGACAGCGCAGCGCACGTCGCCGTTGTATAGATACTTACAGCAGTACGATGCGTATCAGTTAACGCTGCTAGTCTCAGCGACCTCGCTGCCAGCTCCCTCTGTCGACAGCGCAGCGCACGTCGCCGTTGTATAGATACTTACAGCAGTACGATGCGTATCAGTTAACGCAGCTAGTCTCAGCGACCTCGCTGCCAGCTCCCTCTGTCGACAGCGCAGCGCACGTCGCCGTTGTATAGATACTTACAGCAGTACGATGCGTATCAGTTAACGCAGCTAGTCTCAGCGACCTCGCTGCCAGCTCCCTCTGTCGACAGCGCAGCGCACGTCGCCGTTGTATAGATACTTACAGCAGTACGATGCGTATCAGTTAACGCTGCTAGTCTCAGCGACCTCGCTGCCAGCTCCCTCTGTCGACAGCGCAGCGCACGTCGCCGTTGTATAGATACTTACAGCAGTACGATGCGTATCAGTTAACGCAGCTAGTCTCAGCGACCTCGCTGCCAGCTCCCTCTGTCGACAGCGCAGCGCACGTCGCCGTTGTATAGATACTTACAGCAGTACGATGCGTATCAGTTAACGCTGCTAGTCTCAGCGACCTCGCTGCCAGCTCCCTCTGTCGACAGCGCAGCGCACGTCGCCGTTGTATAGATACTTACAGCAGTACGATGCGTATCAGTTAACGCTGCTAGTCTCAGCGACCTCGCTGCCAGCTCCCTCTGTCGACAGCGCAGCGCACGTCGCCGTTGTATAGACGATTACAGCAGTACGATGCGTATCAGTTAACGCAGCTAGTCTCAGCGACCTCGCTGCCAGCTCCCTCTGTCGACAGCGCAGCGCACGTCGCCGTTGTATAGATACTTACAGCAGTACGATGCGTATCAGTTAACGCTGCTAGTCTCAGCGACCTCGCTGCCAGCTCCCTCTGTCGACAGCGCAGCGCACGTCGCCGTTGTATAGATACTTACAGCAGTACGATGCGTATCAGTTAACGCAGCTAGTCTCAGCGACCTCGCTGCCAGCTCCCTCTGTCGACAGCGCAGCGCACGTCGCCGTTGTATAGATACTTACAGCAGTACGATGCGTGTCAGTTAACGCAGCTAGTCTCAGCGACCTCGCTGCCAGCTCCCTCTGTCGACAGCGCAGCGCACGTCGCCGTTGTATAGATACTTACAGCAGTACGATGCGTATCAGTTAACGCAGCTAGTCTCAGCGACCTCGCTGCCAGCTCCCTCTGTCGACAGCGCAGCGCACGTCGCCGTTGTATAGATACTTACAGCAGTACGATGCGTATCAGTTAACGCAGCTAGTCTCAGCGACCTCGCTGCCAGCTCCCTCTGTCGACAGCGCAGCGCACGTCGCCGTTGTATAGATACTTACAGCAGTACGATGCGTATCAGTTAACGCAGCTAGTCTCAGCGACCTCGCTGCCAGCTCCCTCTGTCGACAGCGCAGCGCACGTCGCCGTTGTATAGATACTTACAGCAGTACGATGCGTATCAGTTAACGCAGCTAGTCTCAGCGACCTCGCTGCCAGCTCCCTCTGTCGACAGCGCAGCGCACGTCGCCGTTGTATAGATACTTACAGCAGTACGATGCGTATCAGTTAACGCAGCTAGTCTCAGCGACCTCGCTGCCAGCTCCCTCTGTCGACAGCGCAGCGCACGTCGCCGTTGTATAGATACTTACAGCAGTACGATGCGTATCAGTTAACGCAGCTAGTCTCAGCGACCTCGCTGCCAGCTCCCTCTGTCGACAGCGCAGCGCACGTCGCCGTTGTATAGATACTTACAGCAGTACGATGCGTATCAGTTAACGCAGCTAGTCTCAGCGACCTCGCTGCCAGCTCCCTCTGTCGACAGCGCAGCGCACGTCGCCGTTGTATAGATACTTACAGCAGTACGATGCGTATCAGTTAACGCAGCTAGTCTCAGCGACCTCGCTGCCAGCTCCCTCTGTCGACAGCGCAGCGCACGTCGCCGTTGTATAGATACTTACAGCAGTACGATGCGTATCAGTTAACGCAGCTAGTCTCAGCGACCTCGCTGCCAGCTCCCTCTGTCGACAGCGCAGCGCACGTCGTCGTTGTATAGATACTTACAGCAGTACGATGCGTATCAGTTAACGCAGCTAGTCTCAGCGACCTCGCTGCCAGCTCCCTCTGTCGACAGCGCAGCGCACGTCGCCGTTGTATAGATACTTACAGCAGTACGATGCGTATCAGTTAACGCAGCTAGTCTCAGCGACCTCGCTGCCAGCTCCCTCTGTCGACAGCGCAGCGCACGTCGCCGTTGTATAGATACTTACAGCAGTACGATGCGTATCAGTTAACGCAGCTAGTCTCAGCGACCTCGCTGCCAGCTCCCTCTGTCGACAGCGCAGCGCACGTCGCCGTTGTATAGATACTTACAGCAGTACGATGCGTATCAGTTAACGCAGCTAGTCTCAGCGACCTCGCTGCCAGCTCCCTCTGTCGACAGCGCAGCGCACGTCGCCGTTGTATAGATACTTACAGCAGTACGATGCGTATCAGTTAACGCAGCTAGTCTCAGCGACCTCGCTGCCAGCTCCCTCTGTCGACAGCGCAGCGCACGTCGCCGTTGTATAGATACTTACAGCAGTACGATGCGTATCAGTTAACGCAGCTAGTCTCAGCGACCTCGCTGCCAGCTCCCTCTGTCGACAGCGCAGCGCACGTCGCCGTTGTATAGATACTTACAGCAGTACGATGCGTATCAGTTAACGCAGCTAGTCTCAGCGACCTCGCTGCCAGCTCCCTCTGTCGACAGCGCAGCGCACGTCGCCGTTGTATAGATACTTACAGCAGTACGATGCGTATCAGTTAACGCAGCTAGTCTCAGCGACCTCGCTGCCAGCTCCCTCTGTCGACAGCGCAGCGCACGTCGCCGTTGCCCCCAGCCGCGCTCTAAGGCGCGCCAGTCGCCTGACAGACGACGACACGCCGCGGCGTATTCACGCTCCATTGCTTCACGCTCCTGTTTCAATCAATCAAATTCGTTGGCCTTACTTTTGTCGTACAAAAAGTGCAAGATCTGAACTAGGCCAGACCCTAAAACATGACGCCTGCGCAGTTGGCACGCAGTCCTTTCGAGTGGACTGCGCAGTCGGTTGTCAGTTTTGATGCAGCTATGTCAACTGAACAAAATTTGCAATGTCGCAGGTGGCGTGCAGTCAAATGCAGCCCGTCTGTTTGGAGTCTAAGATTCGTTATAATTTTTTATCTACACTCATAGCGTAATGTTCCAAATATAAATTCAAAAAATATTGTATAAACACGTACTTTATATTCGTGGAAACGTAAAATTAAAAAAAAACCATTACAGTGCTACATTTTCCTTCGATTTTCGAACAACTGCATCATAAAACAACTTTTTAATTTTTATAGCATACTTTTACTTTTTAATTTATTATCGCTTATGAGCTAGTGTCACTGTCTATGGATGCGCGCGCTGCGCTGTCATGGTGCAATGAGAATCTAAATTGCCCGCCATACCGCGCCATACACTCGCGTGTTATTATTATCAGCTCGTGTTTTAATAACCACTATTATATAACCATTGCATAAACTACTATTACTGATTTAATATTTTTTTATTATTATTTCGTTCAACGATCGAACCTATGCTAAAGTCACGAAAAATAAAGGCAGTGTAAATAAACGCACACATATACCATGGACATGCCATTGACGACACACAGAACACACACATCTAAATCAATAATAGCTCACCTCATCCAGCTTCCTCTGCGCCTGTATGAGCTCCTCTCTCTCCGCGTGCCAGCGACGTTGCCGCTCCTCCTGCTGCATGAGGAACTGTTGCCGTTCTCTCTCCAGCTCCGCGCGTTGAGCCTCGATGCGCTCACAGCGGATCTCACTCTCCAGGTCACTAAAGAAGTAGGATAGCGAACGTTTTGAAAGGGCTTCGGTGTTTAGAAATGTCGTTATTGCTATAGGCATAAGGGTCATTTTGGCTTTGGCTTTGAGAGCCTTGGAACATAGCCCTCTTGGCCGTATTTCGGCCATGGCACCCATCCTTAGCAATGTAAGTCCAAAGCGGGAGATATTACAGTCTTGTGTACTAGTAGTTTAAAAATGTTGAGACACATGACACATTAAATTTTTGTCTTGGAATCCTTGTAACATAGTCCTCCTGACCGTATGACGCCGGCCATGGAGGTCAATCTCAGCGGAGTTTTTGTGCGGAAGATATTATATGTATTTTGTTCACTAGAAGGTAGTTTAAAAAAATAATTATAGACACATTTTAGTATTGTTTTTAGAATTCCGGACATGGCGGACAATCTTAGCGGAGACTGTCCAGCGCGGGAAATAACTATAGTACACAAGTGTATGTCGCAAATACAGGTTGTGAACTGATTGACAAGATTTATACAGGTAAGGGTCTATTGTATGTAACAATGATTACTATCGCTTAATCAGGCCTTTTCTGGTTTCACTGAATTCAAGACTGTTAGTTCTAATGGGAACTCCCCCCTAGATTGCTTAGTTTGCAATATTAAACTCTATTTGTTACCAGTCAGAAGTTATTACAGCATAATAATTGAAACTTTATCTGAAATATGTACTTTATAATCAATATATTCTCGATTGCTCACTCAACAATTAGCTCTATTATTTACACTATTAAAGTAATAAAATCAGTCATAGGGAATACCCAGCTGTACAGTTTTAGTGTTGCCATATTGTTTAGTGTTGCAATGATCGAAAATTACATTACTGTAATATTTACACACATACATAAGTTCACGACTTTTTTCTATGAAGGTAAGCAGAAACTACAAAACACAACCTGCCATGATTTACTTCGTAATTTTTTTTTTACACATTTTATAGACCTAGATCCAACTCGCATAACAAAGTCAGATATGGTGAAAAACCGTAGATTTGTGGTACCCGGTTTTTACGTTCAAAAACGTATTTGAACACTGAACAAGAGGCCAAGTGACACTATAAGTCTGGTTGCTAACATTACTGACTAAAATTATAAGTTGATGAAAAAAAACATTTTTAGTTTCAGTTTCAAGTATGGGTAAGTATACCCCCAATTTTTTTTGTTTTTTTTCTATTTTTGAGTGAAAATCTTAATGCGGTTCACAGAAAACATCTACTTACCAAGTTTCAACAGCATAGTTCTTATAGTTTCGGGCAAAAGTGGATGTGACATACGGACGGACAGACAGACAGACATGACGAATCTATAAGGGTTCCGTTTTTTGCCATTTGGCTACGGAACCCTAAAAATCACAGTATAGGAGTATCCTGTGGGAGAAGTCACCAAAAAAAAAGCTGCGGGTTACGAAGAAGCAAGTTCTTTATACTCACGACAGCGTAGTGTTGAGGTTCTCAGTGCTGGCAGCCAGGTCAGTGGTAGACCAGGATAGCAGAGACAGGCGGGAGAGGTTCATGACAGACGCACTGCCTTCTTGTCGCAGTTTAGCAGCTTCCGCGGGGTCGTTGTACCGAAACATGTTCGTACGACCTAGCAGGAGGATGCAGCCTGGGGAGGGAAGCAGCATTTTGTAGAATATTATTGTTGAAGTTCCTAGAGTTTTTTTTTACAAGCTCTAAGTTGGTATGTGAAATCTTGCAAGTGAATTTGAAAAGAGTTATCCTCAACTGATTGATCTGAAATTTTGCATATACGTTTGATTCGAAAGATAATACACGGTTAGCTAAATTACATTATTCTAAATACAATATGGCGGATTCCCAAAGATGGCGGACCAGTAATTTTTTATGCACCCCCATGATATGGGTGTCACATGAAAGGGAATAATATAGAAAGAAAGAAAGAAAAATATTTATTTGTGACCCGCACAGGAGACACGAGAAAATAAGCATACACTTAAACAATAATAAAATAAAAAACCCTGTGCGAGACCAAAAAGGCTCCTATCTCAGCATGTGCAGCGATATCCAAAAAAGGTAATAACGCTGCGCTGATATTCTAATAGGGCCCACTGTTGATGCCACGGACACACTTACGGAATCAGGACTTATATAATAAAATAAAATAGAAGAATATGTAAATAACAAACAAAATAGAATAAAACACTGAAGGTGGGAATATGATTTTTTCATGGCTAAATATTTACAGCCGCAGAGATCGATCTTCGAGGTTGGTCCTCGGATGGGTGACGACTTGTGCAACAGTTACCTTGGCTGAGCTTGGCGGGCTTGTCGATGAGCACGGTGTTGAGCCAGCACTGCGCGTGCGGCGCCGGCTCCAGCGTGGCCGTGCCGGCGCGCAGCGACACGCGGCAGTGCAGCGGCAGCACGCCGGCGCCCGCCAGCACGATGTCCGGCACGGGCGAGTACTCCGCGCTGCCGATCACCGTCTCGCCTTCCTAACAAATTATAACTATCATTCTTGTAGCTCCGAGAGAATCCTCTCCCCTTACGCTCCGTTCGTGCTCGACTTGTCTAACGTAGACCTATTTGTTTTGCTTGCAGTTATGCTCATCCATACAGCGCTACCACGGGGAGATAGTGCAGTTATGTGGGACTCCAACTCACTAAAACCCCACGCTTATGGCGGGAACACGGGCATGCCTAAGCACATCCGCGAACCCGCCGCGGCTGTCCGTCACCGGACCCTCCTCGGGGGAGTAACCCCCGTCACCGGCGCACCAGAAAACGTTGCACGCCGTGACCACCCCAGGGTTCAAACCGGCACATGGGCGCCAGGCAACCCTGTCTCAGGTCAGTAGCCCCACCACCTAACATTAATCAGCCGCAGGAGATAGGGAGAGCGGCCAACGCTACACCGGCACTCCTCCTCCCCTGCGAGCCCACCAAGTCCGCCATCAGACTGTGGCGACCCTATGCAGGCCGCAGGGGATAGGTAGAGCGGCCAACGCTATACCGACCCTCCTCCTCCCCTGCGGCCCCACCTCGGCCACCATCAGACTGTGGCGACCCTATGCAGGCCGCAGGGGATAGGTAGAGCGGCCAACGCTATACCGACCACCCTCCTCCCCTGCGGCCCCACCTCGGCCACCATCAGACGGTGGCGACCCCGTGCAGGCCGCAGGGGATAGGGAGAGCGGACAACGCTATACCGGCACTCCTCCTCCCCTGCGACCCCACCGAGTCCGCCATCAGACAGTGGCGTCCCCGTGCAGGCCGCGGGAGAGGCAGGGAGAGCAGCGCACCGTAATACCAGCACTTCTTTCCCGCCGCAACCTCCAACCTTCAGCCGCGATGCCTACCTTACCAGATGGCGGACCGCCTCAGTTACCCTTTATTTACCCTTTATTGTCGCCCAAAAGGCACCTGTTGGCCGCTACGTCGTAGGTTTATCAGCAAAAGACCTGACGTTCTCTTCGGGTACTTTCTACCTTCACAGTGGGTGTCCAAGCCAAGGCTACTGAGCCTAATTTAGACCTGATGCAAGTACATATTCTGTCAATTTTAATACCTTGAGATGATAGAGTGTGACCCCAGTGGACAGCAGGTTATCATCTATGCCCACTAGATGCGGCATGTCGGAGTCCAGCACGACGCCCAGCCCACTCTTGCGGAGCCCTAGCGCCTTCTGTTCCTGCAATATCTGTTGTGTTTCGCGCCACTTCTCCGTCCATTTCTCTGTGAGGACCTTCTCTTGAGCTTCTTTGCGTTGAAGAGTTGCTAGCACGCCGGGTTCGGCTTCTATTGGGTCCTGGGAACAAAATAAATATGTTGAGAATTAAAACTTGTAGTGACATCTATACGGTTGACTACTAAGAAGTTTAGCAACTTGCGTTTGACATTCAAAAGGGCTTTGTAATGGTCTAATTTAGAATCTATCTATTTTTAACCCCCGCCGGAAAAAGAGGGGTGTTATAAGTTTCACGTGTGTTGCTGTGTATCTGTGTGTCTGTCTGTGGCATCATAGCGCCTAAACGGATGAACCGATTTCGATTTAGTTTTTTTTGTTTGAAAGGTAATTTTGTCGAGAGTGTTCTTAGCTATGTTTGAATAAAATCGGTTCGGCCGTTCAAAAGTTATGCGCGTTTAACTGTTTCAATCGGGGTGTTTTCGCAAGATAAATGTGTCGGGTGTTTTTTAAATTTTGAAATTTACTTGTGAATCTATCTATTTTAAAATTCAATTCTAAATTGATATGATATGATGATACTTCAAAAGCAGCCAGAAGTATTATTACCCGGCTGCAAGGAAAGGGTTATGTTTTTCGCGCGTATCTTGTATGTTTGTAATATTCTATATAACCTCATATCTTTTAAACCACTTGATGGATTTTTATAATTAAGACATCTTTAAATAGGTATTGACCGCCCAAGTGTTCTTAGATAAATTACGGAACATGGCGGCTTTTAGGCGCCATATTGTGGGGTTTTGTTTTTTTTTTCTTCCAATATCATCGAGTTGGGTATCAAAATGAAGCGTTTTTACAGGTGATTACAAAAATATATACACTGTGTTTAAAAATAATTCGAAAAAAAAACGTGTAACTAAAAAGTTAATAAAATCAAAAAACCCGACTGCAAAGATGTAAACAAGAAGAAAATCATGCTGTGCAGTCGGAGGATCTTAATAGTTTTGGTCAGCCAGCTCGCAGATATGTATCCTCCGACTGCACAGCATGTTTTTGCCTGTATGCTGTAATAAGGTTTATTACAGCATGGGACCCTCACAGTTACTGTACTTACATCATTGTGCTGTATCTGCGCGCGCAGCTTCTCGATCTCCTCGCGCAGCTCCCTGATGAGCTTGACGTTGGGGTCCTCGTTGATGGTCGGCTTGTTGATGATGTTCTTAGCGCGGTTCGCGTAGCGGAGGGTAGATAGCGTCTCACCGTAGTTGCAGTCGGCAGGGGATATCTGGAGAAAGAGAGAAAGGGATCTTAGGGACACCCATAGTCACCCAGATAAGAACACAA
Organism: Orthosia gothica; assembly: GCA_949775005.1. Lineage (NCBI taxonomy): Eukaryota > Metazoa > Arthropoda > Insecta > Lepidoptera > Noctuidae > Orthosia > Orthosia gothica. Next base: position 2,368,914 of record OX459053.1, on the reverse strand, counting down.
ACCCTCGGGTCACCCAGATAAGAACACAAACCCTCGGGTCACCCAGATAAGAACACAAACCCTCGGGTCACCCAGATAAGAACACAAACCCTCGGGTCACCCAGATAAGAACACAAACCCTCGGGTCACCCAGATAAGAACACAAACCCTCGGGTCACCCAGATAAGAACACAAACCCTCGGGTCACCCAGATAAGAACACAAACCCTCGGGTCACCCAGATAAGAACACAAACCCTCGGGTCACCCAGATAAGAACACAAACCCTCGGGTCACCCAGATAAGAACACAAACCCTCGGGTCACCCAGATAAGATCACAAACCTTCGGGTCACCCAGATAAGAACACAAACCCTCGGGTCACCCAGATAAGAACACAAACCCTCGGGTCACCCAGATAAGAACACAAACCCTCGGGTCACCCAGATAAGAACACAAACCCTCGGGTCACCCAGATAAGAACACAAACCCTCGGGTCACCCAGATAAGAACACAAACCCTCGGGTCACCCAGATAAGAACACAAACCCTCGGGTCACCCAGATAAGAACACAAACCCTCGGGTCACCCAGATAAGAACACAAACCCTCGGGTCACCCAGATAAGAACACAAACCCTCGGGTCACCCAGATAAGAACACAAACCCTCGGGTCACCCAGATAAGAACTCAAATCCTCGGGTCACCCAGATAAGAACACAAACCCTCGGGTCACCCAGATAAGAACACAAACCCTCGGGTCACACAGATAAGAACACAAACCCTCGGGTCACCCAGATAAGAACACAAACCCTCGGGTCACCCAGATAAGAACACAAACCCTCGGGTCACCCAGATAAGAACACAAACCCTCGGGTCACCCAGATAAGAACACAAACCCTCGGGTCACCCAGATAAGAACACAAACCCTCGGGTCACCCAGATAAGAACACAAACCCTCGGGTCACCCAGATACGTGGGACACTCAGAAAGTTTTGCGAAACTAAAAAAAATTGTTCTATACGTACATATATTTTTATTAAATCTTTTCAAAGTACTTTCCACCAGCCTCTATACAAAGATTCATGCGCCTAAACCAGTTTTCAAAACACTTTTTCCAGTCCGCCGCAAACACCTCGTTTACAGCCTGCTCGAACGCAGCCAGCGCATCTTCCGGCGACGAAAATTGTATCCCTTTGAGCTGATTTTTTATTTTTGGGCATAAAAAGAAGTCACACGGTGCTAGATCAGGGCTGTAAGGAGGGTGACCCAGGAGTTTGACTGGCGTGCTGTCCAGGAAGTCCCTCGTTTTGAGTGCGGTGTGCGCAGGTGCATTGTCGTGGTGGAGCAGTAGCCCGCGGAGCCCTGTGTTTGGTCGCTTGTTGCTTATAACAGAGAAAACTTCTGGCAAACATTTGGTAGTATACCATTCGGCATTAATGCTTCTTTGATCCCGTAAGGGAATTGATACCAAGTGGCCAGTCAAATTAAAAAAGCTAGCGATCAAAATCTTACCCCCGCTTCTAGATCGCTTCACTTTGGTAGGCGTTGGCTCATTTTGAAACACCCAAACAGTCGACTGGCGCTTGGTTTCTGGGTCGTATTGATAAATCCAGGACTCATCACCTGTAACGATGTCGTAAACACGCCGAGACGAGCCTGCTTCAAATTTGTTAAGCATATCACGGCACCATTCCACCCGGGCCTGCTTCTGAGCATCGGTGAGGTTGTGCGGCACCCAGCGTGATACTATCCTCCTCACGCGAAGATGGCTGTGTAGAATCTCGTGAACGCTTCCCGATCCAATCTTCAATATGTGTTGAATCTCCTGATATGTAATTCGCCTATTGTCTTGGATTAAATTTTTCACTGCTAGCACGTTTTCTTCGGTAACAGCCGTCAAAGGGCGACCGCTTCTTTCGTCATCCCCCAAAGTTGGTCGACCGCGCTTGAATTCGTTATACCAACGATACACGGTTGCCTTGGAAGGGCCTTCATCCATGAATGCCATTTGAAGTCTATCGTACGATTCATCCGGTTTCAGGCGACACTTGAAATCGTATAAAATCATAGCTCTAAAATGTTCCCGGCGCAGATCCATATTTCAGTGAGACACAATACTTTGAATTAACTCGCAAAAAATGTGGAGGGAAATTTTGAAATTGGAACTTACTTATTTTTACTTATAAATAATCATATTTTCGAAAAACATTATAACTGGCCAGTCTCCCATATATAAAAACTTTTTTTCGCAATACTTTCTGAGGGGCCTGGTAAGAACACAAACCCTCGGGTCACCCAGATCCTACACAGATGTTCTGAGAAGACCAGGAGCTCTAATTAACTTCTGGAGGGAGGTGGGCTGGTTGGAATAACCACCAAACGGCCGCCATGGCCTGAGGGACTAAGTGCGGAAACCAAATCCACTAACATAGAACCACTATAGGGGGTCGGGGGGGTCTATGCTTTGCTTATTTTTGATCACATGGGGGGTGGAGGGGTCTAGATGGTGATTACGACAGCAGTAATTATTTACTTTTTTACAGATATGGCAACCCACACATTGTCTATGCTTGAAAACGAAACGCATATTCGGGGATTCCCACAAATAATGAATACGTATAGTACTCGCTTAGAATCGAGTGGGGGAATTTGAACTAGAGGTGGGCAAAATGTATCACTTTTGTGATTGGAACATTTGCATCTCGATCACTGAAATGATCCGAAACACTGATATGTTTCATTTGTCTCATCGGCTCTGCCGCAGCAACGTAAAACGATAACTTGTTAGTACAAACATTACAATTATGCAAAAAACGACCGTATGGTATTTGATACGTAAGCGCCTTAGTGGTCATTTTTACGTGCATGTATAACGATAACAAAAATCTGTGAGAGTATGAGTGATACACACATCTCATTTGGTGTCTCTTTCTGACTTGAATAGATTGTGATTATGTCACTCGCTCACTCGCGACTCCTTAGTTAAGTAACTCAGTGTCTCGCGGTATGCATCTCTCTCTCAATCGTTCACTGCTCAATCGCCTCGCGAGTGACGTGTCGCGCGGAATGAGCACTCAGCAAAGTAATGTTTCAGATCCAAATGGTGCGTTTGAAATAGTTATTTATGCTACAAGTGCGGAAGGTAGGTGATTTCCGATGAGTGGATAAATCGACACGAGTCGGAAATCATCTTACGTACGTGTATCATACAATATTTACTATGCATTGTGCGAGGAAATAAATAAATTAATAAAATGAAATTAATAAAATGGCGGGCTTATTCAAGCGCGTTCAACATATCCACAGATTAACTAATAGTTCCTCGGGCATATATACTGCGCATGTGCGAATTGCTTTCACATCGTAACGCAATAAGGCACGAGCAAAATATACGTTCTGCCAAACATATTTAATGAATATTTAAAATTAATTTATTGATCAAAATCTAAATCTAGAGTAATTAAAAACGCCTAAAATAAAGTATTAGTTTTATTTTACCGTTTATATGAATGATAATCTGTACATAACTAATTTTTAAAACTTTTCTCAATTAAAAAAAACCCTATGCGTCGGGCTGACGTTGGAGTTAAAAATTAAAAAAATACAGGAAAGTAAAAAGCACTAGTGAAAAAAGTGACACTTTCCGCACAGTTTGGCTGCTTGGAAAACCGCTCTTTTCGAGGACATGCATTGTAAAATAATGTTACTTACAGCAGCAATCATGATGGTCTTGGAGTTTCCGCCGAGCGAGTCTTTCAGAAGCCACGTCAGTACTGAGTCTCGGTACGGAATGAAGACTTTCTTCTGACCCTTTTGAATTCGCACTGAAACATTAAAAATTACATGCATATCATAGAAATCTGACATTTCTTATTTTATATTTTTATCCATCAAATTGTTATTTTTTTGACATTTAATTATTTATTACATCTGACATATTTTAATATATTTTTCTGACATTTTATGATTTAATTTATTTTGACATTATTTTTTACGTTGTTGGCATTCTTTAAATTATGAAATAGTTTTTTTTTTTATAGCCATGTTTTGTTTTTTTGTTTGACATTGGTTTATTTTATTAATTTGGTATTTGTTTTTTTACTTACCTGACATTTTATGATTCCTGAATTTATTTTTGTACGTTTTGACATTATTTTAATATACGAATCTGGAATTTTTTTTTTTTTGGGATCCATTGTGCCTTATAAGTTAAATTGTATTTATTTTGTTTTGTAAATTAGTTTTTTTTTTTACCGTTTCGTGCTATAAATATTGTAGAATATATTTGTACGCCTCACTAGGCAAAACATGACAGTGCAAAAAATAAAAATAGAACATCCTGCATGCCTACTGTATGTGAACTCATGTTTGAACAAATAAATTATCTTTATCTTTATCTTTACTTAGGGGCGCCTTAGAGCTACTATATATCAGATGAGACACAGTGCAGTGTACTTCTTAACCGACTTACCAAAAAGAAGGAAGTTCTATGTTCGACTTCTTGTTTGTTTTTTTTTATTTATGTTCACCGATATCTCCGTCAATTATGGACCGATTTTGAAAATTATTTTTTTGTTTGAAAGAGTATTTTTCGAAATTGGTCCCATTTTAATTTGGTGAAGATCTGATGAAGAACTTCGGAGATATACAACAGAACTCTTCAATAAATTAAGGCAAATCATTCGGGATTGCTGCAATCGCATGTCTGTTTATTGTATATACCATTTCATAACATAACATCACGTCAGTACGCACTAAAGGGGTACGCAGAATTCTCATTTCACCGGTTATGTCCAAGTTTCATGTTATTCGGTTAATCTATTCTGGCGTTATAGGTACCTTACTAAACAACTTGCCTATTTTAGGTAGGTACAACTAAAAAGGGAAAAAAAGTATTTTTTTGCAAAAGAGTTTTTTTTCTTAGACAAATAAATATTTACCTTGCACTAGTTGGAATAAAGTAGATAATTCATAAAATTACTTTATGCCGAGATATAATTTAGGTTTTCTTAACCCCCGACGGAAAAAGAGGGTGTTATAATTTTGACGTGTGTTGCTATGTATCTGTGTGTCTGTCTGTGGCATCATAACTCCTTAACGGATCAACCGATTTTGATTTAGTTTAAATTGTTTGAAAGGTGATTTTGTCAAGTGTTCCTCGTAATCGCGTCGGGGAACCGCTTAGTAAATAAAATAAACTGCTGTAAATGTTGGCGGTTCCCCGACGCGAATACGAGGCTTATTTTATGCTTTTTAGAGTATATTGTGTCGGGGGTTTTTTAGGGTTCCGTACCCAAAGGGTAAAAACGGGACACTATTACTAAGACTCCGCGGTCCGTCTGTCTGTCACCAGGCTGTATCTCAAGAACCATGATAGCTAGACAGTTGAAATTTTCACAGATGATGTATTTCTGTTGCCGCTATAACAACAAATACTAAAAACAGAATAAAATAAATATTTAAGTGGGGCTCCCTTACAACAAACGTGATTTTTATGCCGTTTTTTGCCATAATGGTACGGAACCCTTCGTGCGCAAGTCCGACTCGCAATTGGCAGGTTTTAAAATTTATAATTTATGATCATAAGAAACGCAATGTTGATATTTGTATATAACACATGAATTTGGGTAAATGGCCTATCATTTTCGCCAACGAGTCACGCATAAACCATTTCGGCTCTTGATATTTTTTATCAATTGTATGTTTACCTTCGAGCGGCTGACTGGACTCTGCAAGTGCGGAGATGACAGAACCCAGGGTCACCAGAGACTTGTTGATATGCGCACCTTCCACCAGACGCTGACCCGTCGCTCCTGTGGCATCGGCTCGCTCACTGAACAACAAAAAATACAATTATAATCAAAGCCATGCAATGGCCCAACAAAATTTACCGGATTAATCGGGTTTACCCAGCAGATATGTGTGTAGAGCTATTCTGGGTGCATCGTCCTCACATATATTAATGTATGTACCAATTTTTTTTAAAAAAAAGAGTAAGTATGGAGTTTCTTGTGCGTTCTTCTCCATAACAATCTACTTTCCGAATGGACGGTAGAACCATTTTTTTTTTTTTTATTTTTTTTTATTACTTTTAATTTTTAATTTTAATTTATGTGACGTTCAAAAGTGCCGTTTATTGGCCTAATTGAATAAATATATTTGACTTTTTTGACTTTTTGATAACTTTCGGTAACATAACGGAATCTAGATAATTACAAGTGAAAATGGCAATAAGTTGGCAATTTATCGGATTTATTTGATAGTTGGGAAAATCCAGGTGTACAGTCGGTAATATCTGTTACCTGACCCACCAATTAATTTTTTTTTTTTTTTTCTTTTTAAACACAAATAACAATAGACATAATGATTATGATAATTTTAAATAAAAAAATTGGAAAAAGACGTTGTTTTTCGCAATTTAGTAAGGCAAGGTAAAAAATGTACACAAATTTTCCGTTTAAATTACCCTTAAATGTTCAGTCAACTATCCCTATTGGACTACTACAATAGGGTAGTTTACTGAAAATTTGTTCTAACAAAAAACAGATTTTCATCAGGTAGATTTATAAAAAATATTGGACACGTATTTTTTTTGGTACCTAAACATAAAGTGACGACGGTACAGTGCGTTCGTACAAGTCGTTCTAGTTTGATAAGCTCATGCGTATCGAAAAAAACTTATCTACTGCTAATTACAGTAGGTTCAAAATCGTCTAACTTTAAGTGGCTAACGGCTAACGACAGGGTGGATCAGGTAACAGTTATTACCGACTGTACATCATAAATCAAGCGACCCCACTCCCTGGTACCCACTCGACGCCCCGCGTTCACCTCGTTCGCCAGTAGCGTGAGTAGAACGTCTGAGAGACACTGACAGCTCCAGGTCACAGTAAAAATATACAAACAGTATGGAAAGTACCTACAAACGCTCGAAACGGCACACTCACACAAACGTACGCACCGACGAAACCGCTCGGGCACTTTCGAGGTAGTGTCAGTACTAAGTGCCGCGTCGCGACGAGTGGTCACGTAAAATCAAAATCAATATTTTTTTTACAATGCATGTCCTCGAAAAGAGCGGTTTTCCAAGCAGCCAAACTGTACGGAAAGTGTCACTTTTTTTCACTAGTGCTTTTTACTTTCCTGTATTTTTTTTAATTTTTAACTCCAACGTCAGCCCGACGCATAGAGTTTTTATTATTTGAGATTTAAAAAAAAAAATAGTTAAGTACAGATTATCATTCATATAAAAGGTAGAATAAAACTAATACTTAATTTTAGGCGTTTTTAATTACTCTAGATTTAGATTTTGATCAATAAATTAATTTTAAATATTAATTAAATATGTTTGGCAGAACGTATATTTTGCTCGTGCCTTATTGCGTTACGATGTGACAGCTATTCGCACATGCGCAGTATATATGCCCGAGGAACTATTAGTTAATCTGTGGATATGCTGAACGCGCTTGAATAAGCCGGCATTATTATTAATTTATTTATTTCCTCGCACAATGCATAGTAAAATGTTGTATGATACACGTACGTAAGATGATTTCCGACTCGTGTCGATTTATCCACTCACTCGCTTCGCTCGCTCGTGAATAACTCATCGGAAATCACCTACCTTCCGCACTTGTAGCATAAATAACTATTTTCACATAGGCCTACATGGGCACTTATAAAACGTCGACAATGTGCACGGTTCGGGTTGGTCGATTCATATGGAGAAGAACCGGCAAGAAACTCCATAGTTACTCTTTTAAAAAATTGTTTGGTTTTACAATATTTCCATGTTACAGCAGTACTTAGATGGGGGGACAACGTTTGTTTGTGTTAGTGTGCCGTTTCGAGCGTTTGTAGGTAGTTTCCATACTGTTTGTATATTTTTAGTGTCCGGGTGCATTTTGACAATGTAGTCTGTCTGCCTATCCCCTTCGTAGGCTTTAGTCATGAAGTTTACCTTCCAGCGAGGTCCACGAGGTGCACTTTAGACACTGTCTCGCTGGGCATGTTGTTGTGTCGCAGGTAGGAGGCTTGCACGAAGGTGATGGTGAAGATGGCGTGCGAGCGACTAGACACGTCGTTCATCTGAGTGGAGGCTGTTGTTCGCTGGAGGTTGCCGCGGTGCATACATTCCTGAACATGGACAAGAGGTTATATTAAAAGTGGTGTCGCCACAGTTCATAAATACAGTATTTCAGTATTTTTTTAGTGTTTTTACAGTAGGTCTTATCAGAATATCAGCGCAGCGTTATTTTCTTTTTTGGATATCGCTGCACATGCTGAGATAGGAGCCTTTTTGGTCTCGCACGGGGTTTTAATTTTGTATTATGATTATTTAATTTTATGCATATTTCTTGTGTCTCCTGTGCGGGTCACAAATAATATTTTTTTCTTTCTATTTACTTAAAGAACATAAAATGTATTTAGCAAGTCAATACAAGTAACTGCACGTTTATAATAGCAATTTGTTTTTAGGGTTCTGTACCCAAACGGTAAGAACAGGACCCTATTACTAAGACTCCACGATCCGTCTGTCCGTCTGTCAACAGGTTGTATCTCATGAACCGTGACAGCTAGACAGTTGAAGTCTTCACAGATGATGTATTTCTGTTGCCACTTTAACAACAAATACTAAAAACAATAAAATAAATATTTTAGTGCGGCTCCCATACAACAAACGTGATTTTCGATAATGGTACGGAACCCTTCGTGAGCGAGTCCGACTCGCACCTGGCCAATTTTTTTTGGAAATACTTATATTTTGAAATAGTTAAATTAAACTTGAAGAAGTTAATTTGAACTTTTTAATTTGCTATTTCAAATTTATGTTACAATATAATGTTTTTTTTTTTCAATTATAAAAGCATCTGAATTTTTAATGAGGTGTTTGCCATAGCTTCCAGAAATAGGTCACAAAGAAAATATTTTATCAGAAAAAGTTGTAACGGCTCTGACATAAATAAGACGTATAGGTACAAACCTGTATATCATCATAATCCGACACCAAATGCTTCGACAAGTCCTGCACATAAGGTCCCAGTTTCGGATGCTCTCGGACCCTGAGGGAGTGGCCCGCGTCAGTGGACAGCAGGTCCTTGACCCTCTCGTTGTAGATCTCCAGGTAGCTGACCTCCGTGCGATAGGAGGCTCCCGACTCCTTGCCGGCGGCCACGCGGGAGAATAGGTGGCGGCAAATCCGGGGTATCAGGCCTTGGTATTCCTGGAGGTGCGAAGATAATGGTATGGATATCATTTGCTTTATTTATAGTGACTCTGTGACGACGAGACCTTTGGTCAGCAGTATATGAACTCTATCCTAGGGGTTAGTGGGCCAAATCAATTCTGGCAAATTAAGAAAATGGCATGCACTTTTTAACCGACATTCCAAAAAGGAGGAGGTTCTATGTTCGACTTAATGTTGATTTTCTTTTTTTTTTGTGTATGTTCACCGATATCTCCGTCATTTGTTGACCGATTTTGAAAATGCTTTTTTTGTTTGAAATAGTATGTTCTGAAATTGGTCCCATTTTAATTTAGTGAACATCTGATGAAGAACTTCGATGATATACAACATAACTCTTCAATAAATAACGGCAAATCTCTCGGGATTGCTGCAATCGCATGTCTGATTATTGTTTATACTATTTCATAACATAACATCACGCCACTTACGCTCTAAAGGGGTACGCAGATGTGTACAGTTCACCTTGGTACACTCTCATTTCACCGGTTATTTTCAAGTTTCATGATATTCGGGTAATCTATTCTGGCATTATAGGTACCTTACTTGCCTAATATGTAGGTACAACTAAAAAGTGAAAAAAAAACTTTTTTACAAAAAAATACTTTTCTACTAAAAAAAAAGTTATTTTTCACATCGTAGTTTTTTTATATGGAAGTCGGTTGTATTTTTTTTTGTGATAAAGTTTTTTTAGGAATGCATAATTAAAATAATATCGTCAGCATTAATCTGTATGTGTATCATTACTGATATAAAAAACAAAATGATTATTTGGGAGCTTCACTCTAGTGGTTCTTATCGCGATTGTACTAATTTAGGATACAATCTGAGCTTTCATAAGACTGACAACGTGTGTTGATGGTTTTAACTTCATTTGACCTTGAACATATTTCAAAACCAATCCGTCTCTCAATCCCAGTGATCGTGGCATTTTTCCAACGACATTTAAAATTGGATCAATCAATCTGCCAAACCTTTTCCCAACTATGTTGAGGTCGGCTTCCACTCTTACCGGATTCAGCTGAGTACCAGTGTTTTACATGGAGCGACTGCCTATCTGACCTCCACAACCCAGTAACTGGGTAACACGATACCCCTTGGCAAGAATGTTGTCAGATCTCAAGCTTCTGACTACCCGTAACGACTGTCAAAGATCTTCAAATGACAGCCGGGATCAACGGCTTAACGTGCTTTCCGAGGCACGGAGGAAACTCGGTATGTTGAAATGGTCACCCATCCACGGACCGAACTCGTCAAGCGTTGCTTAACCTTGATGATCGACCAGTGCGGCTGTAATTATTTAGCCACGAGCTCCTCTAAAGACATTTAAAATTGGATGCCCTTGTTAATCACCCGGGAGCACTAATAAATAGAATAGGTAAGTTTGAGCCCATCATCCAATGCCAAGAAATGCAAATAATACCCATACATTGTAGCCCTCAAACACTATTATTCTGTGATGGTACAGTTGCGAGCTAAGCAGCTTGACGCGGCCGCAAAAAACATTCGCGGATAGACGTTCCTAAGCACCGTGTTATACGCGTCGTTTACACTTTTGAATCACACGGTGGAAATGTGACCGATACCACAGATAATATAATACTAACATACAGATGCCTCATCCCATACAAAGAAACCGTGCCGACGTAACTAGCGTTTTTCATCTGATTAATCTTGTTATTTTTGTAAGTACATCAGTCGCGTTCGATCCCGTTTCACGGCAATAGATGGTGTTAGCAACGAATTGCAAGTAAAAGGGTTTACTAGGTTCGTGATTTTTTGTTTCTTTAAATACAGTGAAAGTTCGTTTTATAGTATTTTTTTGCACGTTTTTACTGTTTTTTTGCACCAAAATGTGTTACAATGCAAATTTAAACAATCGAGTGGAATGCCTCAGAAATTTAAAAAGGCGCCATCTATTGGCATCAATTTTAAATGATCCGTTCAAAAAATCTTTTAAATGTGAATTAAGAGCCCAATATTCCATAATTTTGTACTAAGGAGAGTTGATTGAACAAGAACATATAAATTTTTTTATGTTCAACTAGCTGACCCGGCAAACTTTGTTTTGCCATAAAAACACGAAACATTTATCTACCCTACCTTACACTACCTACCCTACCCTACACTACCCTACCTGACCCTACACTACCCTACCCTACCCTATCCTACACTAACCTACCCTACACTACCTTCCCTACCCTACGCTACACCTCCCTACCCTACACTACCCTACCCTACACTACCCTACCGTACACTACCCTACTCTACCCTACCCTACGCTACACTACCCTACCCTACCTTACCGCTACACTACACTAAGGGTAGTGTAGTGTAGGGTAGGGACCCTACACTACCCTACCCTACACTACCCTACCCTACCCTACCCTACACTACCCTACACTACCCTACACTACCCTACACTACCCTACCCTACACTACCCTACACTACCCTACCCTACCCTACACAAAGCAAAAATAGCTTATACAATAGCAATAAAGCTCAAATTGACTCTACGTTTTAGTTAGAAAACTTTTGTATGGGAAAAAGAAAAGGGCTGTTTTTATTTTTTTTCCGGCAATTATTATAATTTTTTCTCCGTAAAAACCATCTTTGAACTTCAACGAACATTAAAAAAAAAGAATTGGCCAAATTGGTCCAGGCGTTGTTGAGTTATGCGCTTACCAACACATTTTGCGATTCATTTTTAGGGTTCCGTAGCCAAATGGCAAAAAACGGAACCCTTATAGATTCGTCATGTCTGTCTGTCTGTCTGTCTGTCTGTCTGTCCGTCCGTATGTCACAGCCACTTTATTCCGAAACTATAAGAACTATGCTGTTGAAACTTGGTGAGTAGATGTATTCTGTGAACCGCATTAAGATTTTCACTCAAAAATAGAAACAAAACAATACATTTTGGTGGTCCCCATACTTGAAACTGAAACTAAAATATTTTTTTTCCATCAAACCCATACGTGTGGGGTATCTATGGATAGGTCTTCAAAAATGATATTGAGGTTTCATATATAATTTTTTTCTAAACTGAATAGTTTGCGCGAGAGACACTTCCAAAGTGGTAAAATGTGTGTCCCCCCCCCTGTAACTTCTAAATTAAGAGAATGATAAAAATAAAAATAAAATATGATGTACATTACCATGTAAACTACCAGCGAAAATTTGTTTGAACGGGATCTAGTAAGTAGTTTTTTTTTAATACGTCATTAATCGTAAACCGCAATTTACCAAGTACGGAACCCTTCGTGCGCGAGTCCGACTCGCACTTGGCCGGTTTTATATTATAGATTCCAGAAAATGTTAATTTTACACACAATTTATTGAATTGTGTGTACATGTCGCGAGATTGTGAGATTTATTTGAACCAAATTTTATTTCTTTGCAATGAGACCCCGTGCCGATACATTTTCAGAGTCACGTCGTTAGAGAAGCCTACCTTTATACAGGCTGATATGATAGACAATACGTACATTAGACCCCATCATAGTGAAGGTCTTCCCGCTGCCAGTCTGTCCGTATGCGAACACACACGCATTGTAGCCCTCGAAGGCACTGTCTATCACGTCCAGACCCAGGTCTGCGAACACCTGGAATGAAACGAAAAAGATATATTGACAAATTACTGTGCTAACCAAAGTGTCTTTTGTCTTTGTCATTCAAGACAAGACAAAGACAAAAGATATTTATTTCAACTGGGCCACCAAGCGGCACTTTTGAATGTCATAATTTAAATTTACATGGAATAAAAGTTGATTCTACCGTGCATTCGGAAAGTAGCTTGTTATGGAGAAGAATGCACAAGAAACTCCATACTTTTTAAATTTACATGGAATAAAAGTTGATTCTACCGTGCATTCGGAAAGTAGCTTGTTATGGAGAAGAATGCACAAGAAACTCCAAACTTTTTAAATTTACATGGAATAAAATTTGATTCTACCGTGCATTCGGCAAGTAGCTTGTTATGGAGAAGAATGCACAAGAAACTCCATACTTTTTAAATTTACATGGAATTAAAGTTGATTCTACCGTGCATTCGGAAAGTAGCTCGTTATGGAGAACAATGCACAAGAAATTCCATTCCCTGGTACATAACGGCCACAGGGGCCTAGCATGCTTGGCGTTGGCGCCCAGCGCTAGCAACTCGCGAAGGCCCCAAGCACGCATTGCGGCCGGTTAGGAATACTTTAGAACGTTGGCTCTACTACGCTGCTCGCCTGTCGTCTCGATAGCCTCTAGGCGCTAAGCAAGTCGCCTACCAGAGCGCTTTCGGCCTTAGGAAGAGTAAAAATTTATCCAAACGCGATCCAGAAAGAAACGAAATCGAAAATAAATTTAAATTTCTGTTCGAATCCTGTTCTTCTTCAAGGGAAAACCAAAAATTGTGCGTGCATGTGATAGAAGAGAAACTTAAAAAATTTAGAGATTGAGTGGGAGAGCAGGAAGGAGTTATACTTTCTTCTCTCTCATGTAACGAAACGTACCAAAAAGAGACAAAGAAAGAAACAGAAGAAGAGACAGAGAAAGTTCGGTCTGTGAAATCTATGCTAGTTTTTTTAATATCGTAAACAGTGTATTGCACCCACCTGCTCCTGCGCGGCATAGTTCTTGTCGTCGTGCGCGTACGACCAGTACGAGTGGTCGAACGTGAAGTCCTTGTACTTCTCCCCCCGCCCGTCATCGCGCTCTTTGCTATTCTGGAACAGAAGGTGTAATTTGAGTAATGGTATTGATATGTAGAACATCAACATTTGAAAGAAACAAAGTCACCACATTGACCAGTCCCGTGCGTCTCGCATCAAGCGGACAACCTTCACCAGGTCATCACTCCACCTCTGGAGGTCTTAAGTAGAACATCATGTCATAAATATAAAGAGGGAACTTTCGCTGAGGAAACTACTCTGCCTCGCCATATCCTACAACAATTCTGCTGAAATCCAAAGACTGATTGCAGAAGACCAAAAGAAAAATTACGCGGTCCCAGTGCGGGTTGGTGAATGTCATATGTCTTCGAATTTTTGGTTCTAGGATATGCCGGTTTCCTCACGATGTTTACCTTCGCCGTTTTAAGAACATTGTTGATGAAATAATTTACACAAAAAAGAAGTTACATATTCGCGAGCTGGCTGACCAAAACTATAAATATCCTCCGACTGCACAGCATGATTTTCTTCTTGTTTACATTTTTGCAGTCGGGTTTATTGATTTTTATTAACTTTTTTTATTTACAACTTTTTAGTTATACTTTTTTTTCGAATGACTTTTAGACATATAAGTGGTTAATTTTGATACCCCACTCGATGGATGTCGAAGAAAAAATAATTGCAACCCCTACAATATGGCGCCCAAAATCCGCCATGTTCTTTTTTTTAACGACACTTAAATAAGAACACTTGGGCGGCCAAGACCTATCTAACGATGTCTTAATTATAAAAATCCGTCAAGTGGTTTGAAAGATACGAGGTAATAGAGAATATTACATACATACAAACATACAAGATACGCACTAAAAACATAACCCTTTTTCCTTGCAGCCGGCTAATTAAGGCTGTACCCCGAGCAAAACGCCGCGCAAGCCGTTTTGTGTGCTGTTTTTAGGAGCTATCTACTCGTTATTTAAAAAGAAATATCAATTAATAAAAACACATTAAATTTCTATATAATATTGATTCTAAAATGGTAGAATCAGTTTTTTTTTAAATGTTGTATATATTTCACTAAACTCCTTCCAAAAAAACATAAAAATGAGAAACAATTATTGATATTATGCATCTCCTCGTAAAGTGTTAATTGATTATTTTTTGTACTAACACTAATGGATAGACAATTTAATAACGAACATTTTTGTAGAATTATTTTTTTCAAAAGACCAAAATTCGATTTTATAAAGATTTTATTCTAAAATCTGGGCGTATTCACTACTGTAATTCATGCGCCACCAGTGCCGCTAGACCAATAGGAACGCTCATATCTCATGCCGATTTTTTGGTCAGGGTACCGTCTTAAATAAGAACACTTGGGCGGCCAAGACCTATCTAACGATGTCTTAATTATAAAAATCCGTCAAGTGGTTTGAAAGATACGAGGTAATAGAGAATATTACATACATACAAACATACAAGATACGCGCTAAAAACATAACCCTTTTTCGTTGCAGCCGGCTAATTAAAGCGCCTGCCTGGGTTCGAACTCACGACCTACGACACGTAAGTCGGGGCCTTTAGGTACCACTGGGCCACCACTGCTCCAAATTGCTTTTCAAAGATCCAAAAAAGACGATCCTAACTACTGTAGGTACTTGAGTAGACTCGTTAGTAAGTATGGTATAGATACCTACTTCGAAATCAATATTGACACACTGATAGTTAAATATGCAAAATGCACACAGCGGTCATCTCATATCTTTTTAATTGTTATATTATCAGCCTTATCAAGATAATGAACAGTTACAAAATAATGACTTAACACAATAGAATGACTCTAATTACCTTTTGGTCAAGGAAATAATTACTAAATTAGATAGTACTTATTGCTTCTCGTGGCTAAATAATATTTAAAAAAACTTTTTTACAAAAACATACTACCGACTTCCAAATAAGAAACTACAAAGTAAAAAATAACTCTATTTTTGGAAGTCGGTGACTTTGGTAGGTTATTTTTTTTTGCGTTATGGTCAACGACTTCCAAAAATGCCAGAATAGATTACCCGAATATCATTAAACTTGTACATAACCGGTGAAATGAGAGTGTACCGAGGTAAACTGTACACATCTGCGTACCCGTTTAGAGCGTACTCGCGTGATGTTATTTTATCAAATTGTATAAACAATAAACAGACATGCGATTGCAGCAATTACGAGAGATTTGCCGTTATTTACTGAAGAGTTCTGTTGTATATCTCCGAAGTTCTTCATCAGATCTACAACAAATTTAAATGGGACTAATTTCGAAACATACATTTTCAAACAAAAAAAGAATTTTCAAAATTAGTCCACAATTGACGGAGAAATGGGTGAATATACCCAAAAAACTACACTTTCACACTTTCATTATGCGTACAGCTAAGGAGTGGAATTCCCTGCTGGAGTTTGTGTTTCCCGATAGCTACAATCTAGGGGTCTTTTAGTCAAGAGTGAATAGGTGTTTCTAGGCAAGCGTGCTTCACCGTCGACCACATCATCGCTTACCATCAGGTGAGATAGTGGTCAAACGCGAGTCTATTGACGATATAAAAAAAAAACAAGCGACGTCAAACATCCTCCATTTTGGGAAATCAGTTAAAAAGCTGCACGGGTCGATCTTCAAAGTTAAGCATCGCTTGCCGAAGTTGGTTCGTGGATGGGTGACCATCCATATAAACACCCCTCCGTCTCGGAAAATACGCTAACCCGTTGGTCACGGCTGTCATATGTAAATCTTTGACAGTATTTACGGGTAGTCAGAAGTCAGACAACTGACACCAGTCTAGCCAAGGAGTATCGTGTTACCCAGTTACTGGATTGCGTACGGCAGTTCATCATCTTCAGCATCAGCCTTTTTTTTAATGTTCCCACTGCTGGGACACAGGCCTCCTCTCTGTGAGAGGGAATGGGCCATAATCCACAACGCGGGCCCAGAGCGGGTTGGTGGATGTCACATGTATTCGAATTTTTGTGTCTAGGACTTGGCGGTTTCCTCACGATGTTTTCCTTCACTGTTTTGAGAGCAGTGGTGGTGAAATAATTTACACAAAGTAAAACGCCTGCCTCGGTTTGAACTCACGACCTACAACTTACAAGTCTTGGCCGATATCACTAAGCCACCACTAACCACAACTCAGGATGGATGAAATGGCGACAGGTCACTGACAAAACTTGCGACCCACGGATGCCCCTCAAGTTAAAGGGCAAAATCTACAAGTTTGTGATTAGACCTGTCATACTGTATGGATCAGAATGTTGGGCTGGGAAAACGATGGATGAAAGGAGATTGCATGTAGCAGAGATGATAATGTTAAGATGGATGTGAGGAGAGACGAGAATGGATAATGTGAGAAATGAGTATATTAGAGGAAGTTGAAAGGAAACCGTTTGTCCTGGTATGGTCATGTGATAACACGCATGTTACTATAAAAGAGTTATGAATATGAATGTGGATGAATGGAGAGGAAGGGGACGGCCAAAGAAAAGGTAGATAGACTGTGTGAGGAGTCATCATTATCATCATTTCAGAAAGACGTCCACTGCTGGACATGCATTGCTGCTGCATGGACATAGGCCACCCCCAAGCGTCGCCACACTGATCGTTCCTGTGCGTTTCGCATCGTCTGACTGCACAGCAGGATGTTCTTCTAGTATACGTCTTTTTAGTTCGCTTTCTAACTTTTTTGATTTGACGTAATAATGTAAAGCGAACGTTTACGTTAACACCATCGATCGCGTATAGAAACTCGCACTGCCCGAGAAATTACGCTACTACATTATCTCAATTTACTTGAAATAAACATCTCACACGTCTCTGTAAGCCGACATCATCTCCGCGGCCACTCCGTTTCCGCTATCTGATCATCTTTCACACGAGAACACTTGCCTCCGGATGCAAGATATCGGGTTGAAAGAAGCTGTCATCTGGCTATTTTTACACGACTACAGCAAATGTAAAAGGAGGTATTGTGGTTTTTTACTGCGTTGTTTGGTAAATAGGTTAGATTGAACCCTTTTCCGCACTTGACTCTCAGGACGGACCAACCTTTGTGTGTGCTGGCCTCCTCTCTGTGAAAGACCGTAGTCCACCACGCGGACCCAGTGCAAGTTGGTGGATGTCACATGTCTTCGAATTTTTGGTTCTAAGACATGCCGGTTGCCTCACGATGTTTTCCTCACCGTTTTAAGAGCAGTGGTGATAATAGTTATTTATGCTACAAGTGCGGAAGGTAGGTGATTTCCGATGAGTGGCATTTTTATTCACGAGCGAGTGCAGCGAGTGAGTGGATAAATCGACACAAGTCGGAAATCATCTTACGTACGTGTATCATACAACATTTTACTATGCATTGTGCGAGGAAATAAATAAATTAATAAAATGGCGGGCATATTCAAGCGCGTTCAGCATATCCACAGATTAACTAATAGTTCCTCGGGCATATCTACTGCGCATGTGCGAATAGCTGTCACATCGTAACGCAATAA
>OX459053.1:2239989-2350314 GCA_949775005.1 Orthosia gothica | reverse complement strand
AGAAATGTCGTTATTGCTATAGGCATAAGGGTCATTTTGGCTTTGAGACCCTTGGAACATAGCCCTCTTGACCGTATTTCGGCCATGGCACCCATCTTTAGCAGTGTATGTCCAAAGCGGGAGATATTACAGTCTTGTGTACTAGTAGTTTAAAAATGTTGAGACACATGACACATTAAATTTTTGTCTTGGAATACTTGTAACATAGTTCTCCTGACCGTATGACGCCAGCCATGGAGGTCAATCTCAGCGGAGTTTTTGTGCGGAAGATATTATATGTACTTTGTTCACTAAAAATTTATTATAGACACATTTTAGTATTGTTTCTTGAAAGATTCTAGTCCCCTGATCGTATTCCGGACATCGCGGACAATCTTAGCGGAGACTGTCCAGCGCGGGAAATAACTATAGTACACAAGTGTATGTCGCAAATACAGGTTGTGAACTGATTGACAAGATTTATACAGGTAAGGGTCTATTGTATGTAACAATATTTTCTGGTTTCACTGAATTCAAGACTGTTAGTTCTAATGGGAACTCCCCACTAGATTGCTTAGTTTGCAATATTAAACTCTATTTGTTACCAGTCAGAAGTTATTACAGCATAATAATTGAAACTTTATCTGAAATATGTACTTTATAATCAATATATTATCGATTGCTCACTCAACAATTAGCTCTATTATTTACACTATTAAAGTAATAAAATCAGTCATAGGGAATACCCAGCTGTACAGTTTTAGTGTTGCCATATTGTTTAGTGTTGCAATGATCGAAAATTACATTACTGTAATATTTACACACATACATAAGTTCACGACTTTTTCCTATGAAGGTAAGCAGAAACTACAAAACACAACCTGCCATGACTTACTTCGTAATTTTCTTTTCATTCATTTTATAGACCTAGATCCAACTCGCATAACAAAGTCAGATATGGTCATAGAAATATTAAATACAGGAGAAGTGGCAAGGGGGCGTGTCGGTGTCTGCGCGACGTGGTCACAGTGCCCATGTCCAAAATCATGTTTCAAAATATCACAGCGACTGTACTATTTTTGCAATAAATACATTGCTCCTTAACCACTAGCTAAGTTCGTCGCTAAGTGACTGGACAAGCAATGTAAAAATCACAAAACGATACTTTATTAAGGCGGTACCCCGAGCAAAACGCCGCGCAAGCCGTTTTTTGTGCTGTTTTTAGGAGCTATCTTCTCGTTATTTAAAAAGAAATATCAATTAATAAAAATACACTAAATTTCTACATATTATTGATTCTAAAATGGTAGATTTAGTTTTTTTTTAAATGTTGTATATATTTAACTAATCTCCTTCCAAAAAAACATAACAATGAGAAATAATTATTGATATTATGCATCTCCTCGTAAAGTGTTCATTGATTATTTTTTGTACTAACACTAATGGATAGACAATTTAATAACGAAAATTTTTGTAGAATTATTTTTTTCAAAAGACCAAAATTCGATTTTATAAAGTTTTGATTCTAAAATCTGGGCGTATTCACTACTGTAATTCATGCGCCACCAGTGCCGCTAGACCAATAGGAATGCTCATATCTCATGCCGATTTTTTGGTCAGGGTACCGTCTTAAGCGGATGCATCGAGTTAGTGATGTGATTGTGTAGATGTTTTTGTGTGGGTAAGTTGTACGGAGCATGGTAAATACACGCTGTGTTTGATGAGATAAGGTTTATATTTGATTCTGTAGTACGTTCTGATTTAAGAGTTGCGGGTGTGTGCGCGACTGCGTGTCTATTGCTTTTTCTGTACAGCATGTGTAGTAGTTGCCGTGTGGTAGGGGCAAACTGGAGACACAGGTTGCCGATATATTTCGTCTACCGGGCATATCTCCTTGTTTATTATATCTATGGATATGGTGAAGAACCGTAGATTTGTGGTACCCGTTTTGTACGTTCAAAAACGTATTTGAACACTGAACAAGAGGCCAAGTGACACTATAAGTCTGGTTGCTAACATTACTGACTAAAATTATAAGTTGATGAAAAATTTACATTTTAAGTTTCAGTTTCAAGTATGGGTAAGTATACCCCCAATTTTTTTTGATTTTTTTCTATTTTTGAGTGAAAATCTTAATGCGGTTCACAGAAAACATCTAAGTACCAAGTTTCAACAGCATAGTTCTTATAGTTTCGGGAAAAAGTGGACATACGGACGGACAGACAGACAGACATGACGAATCTAAAAGGGTTCCGTATTTTGCCATTTGGCTACGGAACCCTAAAAATCACAGTATAGGAGTATCCTGTGGGAGAAGTCACCAAAAAAAAAGCTGCGGGTTACGAAGAAGCAAGTTCTTTATACTCACGATAGCGTAGTGTTGAGGTTCTCAGTGCTGGCAGCCAGGTCAGTGGTAGACCAGGATAGCAGAGACAGGCGGGAGAGATTCATGACAGACGCACTGCCTTCTTGTCGCAGTTTAGCAGCTTCCGCGGGGTCGTTGTAACGAAACATGTTCGTACGACCTAGCAGAAGGATGCAGCCTGGGGAGGGAAGCATCATTTTGAAGAATAATATCGTTGAAGTTCCTAGAGTTTTTTTTTACAAGCTCTAAGTTGGTATGTGAAATCTTGCAAGTGAATTTGAAAAGAGTTATCCTCAACTGATTGATCTGAAATTTTGCATATACGTTTGATTCGAAAGATAATACACGGTTAGCTAAATTACATTATTCTAAATACAATATGGCGGATTCCCAAAGATGGCGGACCAGTAATTTTTTATGCACCCCCATGATATGGGTGTCACATGAAAGGGAATAATATAGAAAGAAAGAAAAATATTTATTTTGTGACCCGCACAGGAGACACGAGAAAATAAGCATACACTTAAACAATAATAAAATAAAAAACCCTGTGCGAGACCAAAAAGGCTCCTATCTCAGCATGTGCAGCGATATCCAAAAAAGGTAATAACGCTGCGCTGATATTCTAATAGGGCCCACTGTTGATGCCACGGACACACTTACGGAATCAGGACTTATATAATAAAATAAAATAGAAGAATATGTAAATAACAAACAAAATAGAATAAAACACTGAAGGTGGGAATATGATTTTTTCATGGCTAAATATTTACAGCCGCAGAGATCGATCTTCGAGGTCAAGCAATGTTTACCGAGGTTGGTCCTCGGATGGGTGACGACTTGTGCAACAGTTACCTTGGCTGAGCTTGGCGGGCTTGTCGATGAGCACGGTGTTGAGCCAGCACTGCGCGTGCGGCGCCGGCTCCAGCGTGGCCGTGCCGGCGCGCAGCGACACGCGGCAGTGCAGCGGCAGCACGCCGGCGCCCGCCAGCACGATGTCCGGCACGGGCGAGTACTCCGCGCTGCCGATCACCGTCTCGCCTTCCTAACAAATTATAACTATCATTCTTGTAGCTTAGAGATGACTTAATACTCTCCCCTTATGCTCCGTTCGTGCTCGACTTGTCTAACGTAGACCTATATTTTTTTTTTGGCTTGCAGATATGCTCATGCATACAGCGCTACCACGGGGAGATAGTGCACTTATGTGGGACTACAACCCACTAAAACCCCACGCTTATGGCGGGAACACGGGCACGCGTAAGCACATCCGCGAACCCGCCGCGGCTGTCCGTCACTGGACCCTCCTCGGGGAGTAACCCCTGTCACCAGCGCACCAGAACACGTTGCACGCCGTGACCACCCCAGGGTTCAAACCGGCACATGGGCGCCAGGCAACCCTGTCTCAGGTCAGTAGCCCCACCACCTAACATTAATCGGCCGCAGGGGATAGGTAGAGCGGCCAACGCTATACCGACCCTCCTCCTCCCCTGCGACCCCACCGAGTCCGCCATCAGACAGTGGCGTTCCCGTGCAGGCCGCAGGGGATAGGGAGAGCGGACAACGCTATACCGGCACTCCTCCTCCCCTGCGACCCCACCGAGTCCGCCATCAGACAGTGGCGTCCCCGTGCAGGCCGCGGTGGATAGGGAGAGCAGCGCACCGTAATACCAGCACTTCTTTCCCGCCGCAACCTCCGACCCTCAGCCGCGATGCCTACCTTACCAGATGGCGGACCGCCTCAGTTACGTTGTCGCCCAAACGGCACCGCAACCTACCTGTTGGCCGCTACGTTGTCGGCTTATCGGCAAAAGCCCTGACGTTCTCCTCGGGTTCCTCATACCTTCACAGTGAGTGACCAAGCCAAGGCTACTGAGCCTAACGTAGACCTGATGCAACTACATATTTTGTCAATTTTAATACCTTGAGATGATACAGTGTGACCCCAGTGGACAGCAGGTTATCATCTATGCCCACTAGATGCGGCATGTCAGAGTCCAGCACGACGCCCAGCCCACTTTTGCGGAGCCCTAGCGCCTTCTGTTCCTGCAATATCTGTTGTGTTTCGCGCCACTTCTCCGTCCATTTCTCTGTGAGGACCTTCTCTTGAGCTTCTTTGCGTTGAAGAGTTGCTAGCACGCCGGGTTCGGCTTCTATTGGGTCCTGGGAACCAAATAAATATGTTGAGAATTAAAACTTGTAGTGACATCTATACGGTTGACTACTAAGAAGTTTAGCAACTTGCGTTTGACATTCAAAAGGGCTTTGTAATGGTCTAATTTTTAACCCCCGCCGGAAAAAGAGGGGTGTTATAAGTTTCACGTGTGTTGCTGTGTATCTGTGTGTCTGTCTGTGGCATCATAGCGCCAAACGGATGAACCGATTTCGATTTAGTTTTTTTTTGTTTGAAAGGAAATTTTGTCGAGAGTGTTCTTAGCTATGTTTGAATAAAATCGGTTCGGCCGTTCAAAAGTTATGGGCGTTTTACTGTTTGAATCGGGGTGTTTTCGCAAGATAAATGTGTCGGGGGTTTTTTAAATTTTGAAATTTTACTCGTGAATCTATCTATTTTAAAATGCAATTCTAAATTGATATGATATGATGATACTTCAAAAGCAGCTAGAAGTATTATTACCCGGCTGCAAGGAAAGGGTTATGTTTTTCGCGCGTTTCTTGTATGTTTGCAATATTCAATATTACCTGCTCATATCTTTCAAACCACTTGATGGATTTTTATAATTAAGACATCTTTAAATATGTATTGATCGCCTAACCTCCAGTTTCACAGCTCAAAATTATCGGAGAATTAATGTGACAAATTGTCAAGCAAGCGTTATCTGCTGTGATTGGCTGGTGAAAATTCATTCAACCTATCACAGCAGGTAACGCGTGCTTGACAATTTGTCACATTAATTCTCCGATAATTTTGAGCTGGGAAACTGAGGGTATGTGTTCTTAGATAAATTACGTTAAGAAAAAGGAACATGGCGGCTTTTGGGCGCCATATTGGGATTTTTTTTTTCCAAACCCTTCGAGTCGGGTATCAAAATGAAGCGTTTTTAGAGGTGATTACAACAATATATACCACTAATATATGTTTAAAAGTCATTTGAAAAAAAAAAGTGTAAATAATAAACGACTGCAAAGATGTGAACAAGAAGAAAATCATGCTGTGCAGTCGGAGGATCTTTTTAATTTTGGTCAGCCAGCACGCGAATATGTATCCTCCGACTGCACAGCATGATTTTCTTCTTGTTTACTTTTTTTTTGCCTGTATGCTGTAATAAGGTTTATTACAGCATGGGACCCTCACAGTTACTGTACTTACATCGTTGTGCTGTATCTGCGCGCGCAGCTTCTCGATCTCCTCGCGCAGCTCCCTGATGAGTTTGACGTTGGGGTCCTCGTTGATGGTCGGCTTGTTGATGATGTTCTTAGCGCGGTTCGCGTAGCGGAGGGTAGATAGCGTCTCACCGTAGTTGCAGTCGGCGGGGGAGATCTGGCGAAAGAGAGAAAAAGTTCATATTTCACACGCAGCATATCGAGATCTACAGTTATATTTTGCCGCCACCTTTATTTCATAGCATTAAGAGCGGGTTTTGAAGTTCAATTGTTACTAATAATAAAATAATAATAAAACCTTTTTTATTTCTGTATCCTTATTGTTACATTTCAAATGTTTAATGTTGGGGTTCCGTTATAGCCAAATGGCAAAATACGGAACCCTTATGGATTCGTCATGTCTGTCTGTCTGTGTGTCCGTCCGTATGTCACAGCCACTTTTTTCCGAAACTATAAGAACTATGCTGTTGAAACTTGGTTAGTAGATGTATTCTGTGAACCGCAATAAGATTTAAACACAAAAATAGAAAAAAAAAAAATTTGGGGGTTCCCATACTTGAAACTGAAATTTTTTATTTTTTTTTCATCAAACCCATACATGTGGGGTATTTATGAATAGGTCTTCAAAAATTATATTGAGGTTTCTAGTATCATTTTTTTCTAAACTGAATAGTTTGCGGGAGAGACACTTCCAAAGTGGTAAAATGGTCCCCCCCCCCCCCTGTAACTTCTAAAATAAGAGAATGATAAAACTAAAAAAAAATATATGATGTACATTACCATGTAAACTTCTAACGAAAATTGGTTTGAAGATAAAGATAAAGATAAAGATAATTTTATTTTGCAAATATGGGTAACATAAAACGATGACAAAAAAAAACAAATAATAGTACAGCCATATTTTACCACGTAGGCATGCAAAAGATTTAACATCAACTTACAACTAATACTAATAATTTTAAACTATTATACACAAAATAATTTCAAAATATTCAATAATTATACATAATTATGCACTAGCTTAAAAACTGTTTCTCAATCAGGAACTCATTAATATTATAATATGCTTTTGCCACTAAAAAGCTTCTAAGTCTCTTTTTAAATAAAGGTAGCGGAAGCTCTTTCCATATCTTCGGTAATCTGTTATAAATGACGGGCGCCATGCAGTAGACCGAGATCTAGTAAGTAGTTTTTTTTTAATACGTCATAAATCGTAAACCGCAATTTACCAAGTACGGAACCCTTCGTGCGCGAGTCCGACTCGCACTTGGCCGGTTTTTATAGTGGTTATTTTTCTTGATATACCTAATTATTTTCTAGAATATTAGGAACCCCTATTTGGGTATAGGCCTCCAGTTTACTCTATATTTAGCATGTTTCATCCCCTCTTTTTTTTTCTTTTTTTCTATGATGTCATCCATCCATCCTTTCATGGGTCGGCCTTTTCGTCTTTTTCCGCTAGGTCCCTTCCATCTCGTCGCTTCTACTGCCCATCGCTTGTCGCTGTATCGTGCTACATGGCCAGCCCATCGCCATTTTAACCTTACACTGTAGTGTAGGACGTCAATTATTACTACTGACTTGTAATTAGAGAATACAATCCCGATCATGTTTTTTAATCCCGGGATTACGGGATTCTTGAGCTGTAATCCCGGGAGCCAGGGATTAGACCATGTGGTTACTAATTGGGCTCAAAATAAAAAAAAAATACTTGAATAATTTAAACAAAAAATGTTTTTGATGTCTTTGCACAACAAAAATCACAATATAATAAGAAAAGTGAGCAGTGGTGGCCCAGTGGTATCGGCCGCGACTTACAAGTTGTAGGTCGTCGGTTCGAGCCCAGGCAGGCGCTTTACTTTGTGTAAATTATTTCTTCACCACTGCTCTCAAACGGTGAAGGAGAACATCGTGAGGAAACCGGCATGTCCGAGAACCAAAAAATCGAAGACATGTGACATCCACCAACTCGCACTGGGCCCGCGTGGTGGATAACGGCCCATTCCCTCTCACAGAGAGGAGGCCTGTGTCCCAGCAGTGGGAACATTAATAGGCTGATGATGATGATGTAGGGATATATACACAATAGGCATAACGAACAGTCTTCTGTGCAGGGCATGCATGGAGGCTGATGAAACCGTCGCGCACGTTCTCTTTGAATGCACAGGTGTCACCCAGATAAACACAAACCCTCTGGGGCACCCAGATCCTACACAGGTGTTCTGAGAAGACCAGGAGCCCTAATTAACTTCTGGAGGGAGGTGGGCTGGTTGGAATAACCACCAAACGGCCGCCATGGCCTGAGGGACTAAGTGCCGAAACCAAACCCACTAACATAGAAGCACTATAGGGGGTCGGGGGGTCAATGCTTTGCTTATTTTTGATGACATGGGGGGTGGAGGGGGTCTAGATGTTGATTACGTCAGCAGTAATTATTTACTTTTTACCCGACTGCCGAAGGAGGGTAATGTGTTTATCAGTCTATGTATGTAAGTATGTATGTTTGTTCCTATATGGCGTTCCAGAGACCAAACGCGTTGGCCGATTTTGATTATTCAAACGTCAATCAATTCGTCTTAACCCTGCGAGTGTCATAGGTTACATTAAAATTGGACAATAGAAAAATGGCGGATTTTGGGCGCCATATTGTGGGGGCCCAATTTTTTTTTTCGTCCAAACCCATCGTGTGGCGTATCAAAATAAAGGGTTTTAAGAAGCGATGTCAAAAATATATAATACTTATATGTTTAAATGTATCTAATTCGAAAAAACTTAACTAAAAAGTTATAAATAAAAAAAGTTAAATCAAAAAATCAAAAAACCCGACTGCTTCAAAAGCGAACTAAAAAGTTGTAAACAAGGAAAAAATCATGCTGTGCAGTCGGAGGATACGCGCGAGCTGGCTGACCAAAACCAGATGTATCCTCCTCCTGCACAGCATGATTTTTTCCTTGTTTACAACTTTTTAGTTCGCTTTTGAAGCAGTCGGGTTTTTTTATTTTTTGATTTAACTTTATTTATTTACACATATGGCAACCCACACATTGTATATGCTTGAAAACGAAACGCATATTCGGGGATTCCCACAAATAATGAATACGTATAAGTACTCGCTTAGAATCGAGTGGGGGAATTTGAACACATACAGCAGTTCGGCAACAACCCTCGGATAGTTGCCCGGTATGTCTGGTCGGAGGATCTTTCCTTTTCAATGTAGTATGTTTGTGGGAGTTCACATCCTATTCCGCATACCTCCAAACGTCCACATTATAAGCCTTTATTGTATAGCAGTTGAGTAAGGGCGATTTGTATAGTTCAAATGTGACTACTGATGGAGCTCGTGGCTAAATAATAACAGCCGCACGGGTCGATCATCAAGGTTAAGCAACGCTTGACGAGTTCGGTCCGTGGATGGGTGACCATTACAACAATACCGAGTTTCCTCCGTGCCTCGGAAAGCACGCTAAGCCGTTGGTCCCGGCTGTCTTTTGAAGATCTTTGACAGTCGTTACGGGTAGTCAGAAGCTTGAGATCTGACACCAGTCTAGCCAAGGGGTACCGTGTTACCCAGTTACTGGGTTGTGGCGGTCAGATAGGCAGTCGCTCCATGTAAAACACTGGTAATTAGCGGAATCCGGTTAGACTGGAAGCCGACCCCAACATAGTTGGGAAAAGGCTAGGCAGATTGACTGAATTGTTACTACTGATGTATTAATTCACAGGCAAATTAATGTTGTAGACATAGTGTTTGGATAAATTATCGATACAATGCGAAAATCGTTTAAAACATAATAGAGAAGGAATCATCATTTGATATAGAAATTTCACTTTTAGCAAAAAATTTACAACTATCCGAGACTCAAAACTGAAATAGTTATTTATGCTACAAGTGCGGAAGGTAGGTGATTTCAGATGCGTGGCATTTTTTAAATTTAATTTTGGGATAAATCGACACAAGTCGGAAATCATCTTACGTACGTGTATCATACAACATTTTACTATGCAATGTGCGAGGAAATAAACAAAATTAATAAAATGAAATTAATAAAATGGCGGGCTTATTCAAGCGCGTTCAGCATATCCACAGATTAACTAATAGTTCCTCGGGCATATCTACTGCGCATGTGCCAATAGCTGTCACATCGTAACGCAATAAGGCACGAGCAAAATATACGTTTTGCCAAACATATTTAATGAATATTTAAAATTAATTTATTAATCAAAATCTAAATCTAGAGTAATTAAAAACGCCTAAAATAAAGTATTAGTTTTATTTTACCTTTTATATGAATGATAATCTGTACATAACTAATTTTTAAAACTTTTCTCAATTAAAAAAACCCTATGCGTCGGGCTGACGTTGGAGTTAAAAATTAAAAAAATACAGGAAAGTAAAAAGCACTAGTGAAAAAAGTGACACTTTCCGCACAGTTTGGCTGCTTGGAAAACCGCTCTTTTCGAGGACATGCATTGTAAAATAATGTTACTTACAGCAGCAATCATGATGGTCTTGGAGTTTCCTCCAAGAGAGTCTTTCAGAAGCCACGTCAGTACCGAGTCTCGGTACGGAATGAAGACTTTCTTCTGACCCTTTTGAATTCGCACTGAAACATTGAAAATTACATGCATATCATAAAAAGCTGGCACACTTAGGGGCGCCTTAGAGCTACTATATATCAGATGAGACACAGTGCAGTGTACTTTTTAACCGACTTACCAAAAAGGAGGAGGTTCTATGTTCGACTTCTTGTATGTTTTTTTTATGTATGTTCACCGATATCTCCGGCAATTGTGGACCGATTTTGAAAATTCTTATTTTGTTTGAAAGAGTATTTTTCGAAATTGGTCCCATTTTAATTTGGTGAAGATCTGATGAAGAACTTCGGAGATATACAACAGAACTCTTCAATAAATAAAGGAAAATCATTCGGGATTGCTGCAATCGCATGTCTGTTTATTGTTTATACCATTTCATAACATAACATCACGCCAGTACGCACTAAAGGGGTACGCAGAATTCTCATTTCACCGGTTATGTCCAAGTTTCATGTTATTCGGTTAATCTATTCTGGCGTTAAGGTACCTTACTAAACAACTTGCCTATTTTAGGTAGGTACAACTAAAAAGGGAAAAATAAAAAAAACTTTTTGCAAAAAAATACTACCGACTTCCAAATAAAAAACTACAAAGTAAAAAATAACTTTATTTTTGGAAGTCGGTGTCCATATCGCAAAAAAATGGGAAAGAGAAAGACACCGACTTCCAAAAATAAAGTAATTTTTCACTTTGTAGTTTTTTTATTTGGAAGTCGGTAGTATTTTTTCGCAAAAAAGTTTTTTTCTTAGACAAATAAATATTTACCTTGCACTAGTTGGAATAAAGTAGATAATTCATAAAATTACATTATGCCGAGATATAATTTAGGTTTTCTTAATCCCCGACGGAAAAAGAGGGGTGTTATAAGTTTGACGTGTGTTGTTGTGTATCTGTGTGTCTGTCTATGGCATCATAGCTCCTAAACGGATCAACCGATTTTGATTTAGTTTTAATTGTTTGAAAGGTGATTTGGTCGAGTGTTCCTCGTACTCGTGTCGGGGAACCGCTTAGTTAATAAAATAAACTGCTGTAAATGTTGGCGGTTCCCCGACGCGAGTACGATGCTTATTTTATGCTTTTTAGAGTATATTGTGTCGGGGTTTTTTTAGGGTTCCGTACCCAAAGGGTAAAAACGGGACCCTATTACTAAGACTCGGCGGTTCGTCTGCATGTCTGTCTGTCACCAGGCTGTATCTCAAGAACCATGATAGCTAGACAGTTGAAATTTTCACAGATGATGTATTTCTGTTGCCGCTATAACAACAAATACTAAAAACAGAATAAAATAAATATTATGCCGTTTTTTGCTATAAAGGTACGGAACCCTTCGTGCGCGAGTCCGACTCGCAATTGGCAGGTTTTAAAATGTATAATTTATAATCATAAGAAACGCAATGTTGATATTTGTATATAACACATGAATTTGGGAAAATGGCCTATCAGTTTCGCCAACGAGTCACGAATAAACCATTACGGCGCTTGATATTTTTCATCAATTGTATGTTTACCTTCAAGCGGCTGACTGGACTCTGCAAGTGCGGAGATGACAGAACCCAGGGTCACCAGAGACTTGTTGATATGCGCACCTTCCACCAGACGCTGACCCGTCGCACCTGTGGCGTCGGCTCGCTCACTGAACAACAAAAAATACAATTATAATCCAAGCCATGCAATGGTCCAACAAAATTTACCGGATTAATCGGGTTTTCCCAGCAGATAACTTTCGGTAACATAACGGAATCTAGATAATTACAAGTGAAAATGGCAATAAGTTGGCAATTTATCGGATTTATTTGATAGTTGGGGAAATACAGGTGTACAGTCGGTAATATCTGTTACCTGACCCACCAATTAAAATATATTTTATTTTTTCTTTTTAAACACAAATAACAATAGACATAATGATTATGATAATTTTAAATAAAAAAAATGGAAAAAGACGTTGTTTTTCGCAATTTAGTAAGGCAAGGTAAAAAATTAACACATATTTTACGTTTAAATTACCCTTAAATGTTGTTGTTGATGACAAAACAAATTTTCATCAGGTAGATTTATAAAAAATATTGGACACGTATTTTTTTTGGTACCTAAACATAAAGTGACGACGGTAAAGTGCGTTCGCACACGTCGTTCTAGTTCGATAAGCTCATGCGTATCGAATAACACTTATCTACTGCTAGTTGCAGTAAGTTCAAAATCGTCTTACTTTAAGTGGCTAATGGCTAACGGCAGGGTGGATCTCATAACAGCTATTACCGACTGTACATCATAAGTCCCACCTACTTGGCACCCCGCATTCACCTCGTTCGCCAGTAGCGTGAGTAGAACGTCTGAGTGACACTGACAGCTCCAGGTCACAGTAAAAATATACAAACAGTATGGAAACTACCTACAAACGCTCGAAACGGCACATTTACACAAAAGTACGCACCGACGAGACCATTCGGGCACTTTCAAGGTAGTGTCAGTACTATGTGCCGCGTCGCGACGAGTGGTCACGTAAAATCAAAATCAATAATTTTTATTTCACATAGGCCTACACGGGCACTTATAAAACGTCGACAAAAGGTGCACGGTTCGGGTTGGTCGTTTCCTATGGAGAAGAACCGGCAAGAAACTCCATGGTTACTCTTTTAAAAAATTGTTTGGTTTTACAATATTTCCATGTTACAGCAGTACTTAGAGGGGGGACAACGTTTGTTTGTGTTAGTGTGCCGTTTCGAGCGTTTGTAGGTAGTTTCCATACTGTTTGTATATTTTTTGTGTCCAGGTGCATTTTCACCATGTAGTCTGTCTGCCTATACCTTCGTAGACTTTAGTCATGAAGTTTACCTTCCAGCGAGGTCCACGAGGTGCACTTTAGACACTGTCTCGCTGGGCATGTTGTTGTGTCGCAGGTAGGAGGCCTGCACGAAGGTGATGGTGAAGATGGCGTGCGAGCGACTAGACACGTCGTTCATCTGAGTGGAGGCTGTTGTTCGCTGGAGGTTGCCGCGGTGCATACATTCCTGAACATGGACAAGAGGTTATATTAGAAGTGGGGTAGCCACAGTTCTTAAATACAGTATTTCAGTATTTTTTTAGTGTTTTTACAGTAGGTCTTATCAGAATATCAGCGCAGCGTTATTTTCTTTTTTGGATATCGCTGCACATGCTGAGATAGGAGCCTTTTTGGTCTCGCACGGGGTTTTAATTTTGTATTATGATTATTTAATTTTATGCATATTTCTTGTGTCTCCTGTGCGGGTCACAAATAATTTTTTTTTCTTTCTATTTACTTAAAGAACATAAAATGTATTTAGCAAGTCGATACAAGTAACTGCACGTTTATAATAGCAATTTGTTTTTAGGGTTCTGTACCCAAAGGGTAAAAGCAGGACCCTATTACTAAGACTGCACGATCCGTCTGTCCGTCTGTCAACAGGTTGTATCTCATGAACCGTGATAGCTAGACAGTTGAAGTCTTCACAGATCATGTATTTCTGTTGCCGCTATAACAACAATTATTAAAAACAGAATAAAATAAATATGTTAGTGGGGCTCCCATACAACAAACGTGATTTTCGATAATGGTACGGAACCCTTCGTGAGCGAGTCCGACTCGCACTTGGCCAGTTTTTTTTGGAAACATGAAATATTAAGTTAAACATAAAAAACCTATTTTTTATTTGCTATTTCAAATTTATGTAACAATATTATGTTTTTTTTTTCAATTATAAAAACATCTGATTTTTTAATGAGGTGTTTGCCATAGCTTCCAGAAATTGGTCACAATGACAATATTTTAACAGAAAAATTTGTTACGGCTCTCACATAAATAAGTCGTATAGGTACAAACCTGTATATCATCATAATCCGACACCAAATGCTTCGACAAGTCCTGCACATAAGGCCCCAGCTTCGGAT
Source organism: Orthosia gothica (assembly GCA_949775005.1). Taxonomy (NCBI): domain Eukaryota; kingdom Metazoa; phylum Arthropoda; class Insecta; order Lepidoptera; family Noctuidae; genus Orthosia; species Orthosia gothica. Next base: position 2,336,126 of record OX459053.1, on the reverse strand, counting down.
GCTCTCGGACCCTGAGGGAGTGGCCCGCGTCAGTGGACAGCAGGTCCTTGACCCTCTCGTTGTAAATCTCCAGGTAGCTGACCTCCGTGCGATAGGAGGCTCCCGACTCCTTGCCGGCGGCCACGCGGGAGAATAGGTGGCGGCAGATCCGGGGTATCAGGCCTTGGTATTCCTGGAGGTGCGAAGATAATGGTATGGATATCATTTGCTTTAGTTTAGTGACTCTGTGACGACGGGACCTTTGGCCAGCAGTATATGAACTCTATCCTAGGGGTTAGAGGGCCAAATCAATTCTGGCAAATTAAGAAAATGGCATGCACTTTTTAACCGACATTCCAAAAAGGAGGAGGTTCTATGTTCGACTTAATGTTGATTTTCTTTTTTTTTTTGTGTATGTTCACCGATATCTCCCTCAATTGTGGACTAATTTTGAAAATTCTTTTTTTGTTTGAAAGTGTATGTTTCGAAATTAGTCCCATTTAAATTTGTTGTAGATCTGATGAAGAACTTCGATGATATACAACATAACTCTTCAATAAATAACGGCAAATCTCTCGGGATTGCTGCAATCGCATGTCTGTTTATTGTTTATACTATTTCATAACATAACATCACGCCACTTACGCTCTAAAGGGGTACGCAGATGTGTACAGTTCACCTTGGTACACTCTCATTTCACCGGTTATTTTCAAGTTTCATGATATTCGGGTAATCTATTCTGGCATTATAGGTACCTTACTTGCCTAATATGTAGATACAACTAAAAAGTGAAAAAAAAAACTTTTTTACAAAAAAATACTATTCTACTAAAAATAAAGTTATTTTTCACATCGTAGTTTTTTTATGTGGAAGTCGGTTGTATTTTTTTTGTGATAAAGTTTTTTTAGGAATGCATAATTACAATAATATCGTCAGCATTAATCTGTATGTGTATCATTACTGATATAAATAAAAAAAAACTTTTTACAAAAAAATACAACCGACTTCCAAATAAAAACACTACAAAGTGAAAAATAAATTCAATTTCGGAAGTCGGTGTTCCTGTTTTCGTTTCTTCGTTTTTTGACACCGACTTCCGAAATTGAATTTATTTTTCACTTTGTAGTGTTTTTATTTGGAAGTCGGTTGTATTTTTTTGTAAAAAGTTTATTTTTTATTTTTCACTTTTTAGTTGTGTTACATAATGGACCAGTTCTATAGGTTAGGTACCTATAATGCCCAAAGTGAAGCCAGAATTGATTATCGCAATAACATGAATCTTAAACAAAACCGGTGGAATGAGATTATACCAGGGTTAACTGTTCACACCTGCGTACTGCTTTAGAGCGTACTATGTGTGATGTTATGTTATGTGATGTTATGTAATGGTAAAAACAATAAACAGACATGCGATTGCAGCTATCCCGAGTGATTTGCCGTCATTTATTGAAGAGTTCTGATGTATATCTCCAAAGTTCTTCATCAGATCTTGATGAAATTTAAATGGGACCACATGACAAGCACCAGCTTTCAAATAAAAAAAGAATCATCGAAATCGGTTCACCCAGTAAAAAGTTCTGAGGTAACAAACATAAAAAAAAAAAATATACAGTCGAATTGAGAACCTCCTCTTTTTTGGAAAGTCGGTTAAAAACAAAATGATTACTTGGGAGACTATCAGCTTCATTCTAGTGGTTCTTATCGGGATTGTACTAATTTAGGATACAATTGGAGCTTTCATAAGACTGACCACGTCGTATGATGGTTTTAACTGCATTTGACCTTGAACATATTTCAAAACCTATCCGTCTCTCAATCCCAGTGATCGTGGCATTTTTCCAACGACATTTAAAATTGGATCAATCATTCTGCCAAACCTTTTCCCAACTATGTTGAGGTCGGCTTCCACTCTTACCGGATTCAGCTGAGCACCAGTGTTTTACATGGAGCGACTGCCTATCTGACCTCCACAACCCAGTCCCAGTTACTGGGTTGTGGAGGTCAGATAGGCAGTAACACGATACCCCTTGGCAAGAATGTTGTCACATGTCAAGCTTCTGATTACCCGTAACGACTGTCAAAGATCTTCAAATCGCAGCCAGGACCAACGGCTTAACGTGCTTGCCGAGGCACGGAGGAAACTCGGTATGTTGAAATGGTCACCCATCCACGGACCGACCTCGTCAAGCGTTGCTTAACCTTGATGATCGACCAGTGCGGCTGTAATTATTTAGCCACGAGCTCCTCTAAAGACATTTAAAATTGGATGCCCTTGTTAATCACCCGGGAGCACTAATAAATAGAATAGGTAAGTTTGAGCCCATCATCCAAAGCCAAGAAATGCAAATAATACCCATACATTGTAGCCCTCAAACACTATTATTCTGTGATGGTAGAGTTGCGAGCTAAGCAGCTTGACGCGGCCGCAAAAAACATTCGCGGATAGACGTTCCTAAGCACCGTGTTATACGCGTCGTATACACTTTTGAATCACACGGTGGAAATGTGACCGATACCACAGATAATATAATACTAGCATACAGATGCCTCATCCCATACAAAGAAACCGTGCCGACGTAACTAGCGTTTTTCATCTGATTAATCTTGTTATTTTTGTAAGTAGGGGAGAGTGTGTATGAAAGAGCCAAGCTTTGAAAGAGCCAATGCGATTTTCTCCCACTTAACAAAATCCTACCATAATTCAATTTTACTCTTTATATGACAACACTGGACAGCTGTCACCCACAGAGATTTGACAGTTCTAGCAAAACAAATAAATGGCGTCGTAGGACTGCATTGAAAATATTGAAGCCAAAATGTAAGTATTTTTGGGTTTACTTAAGTTTTTTTGACGAGAAGTGTAAGGCATATGTGGACAAAAGGAATATGTTGTATTGTTATGCATATATTTGGCTTTATTCTACGCAAATATTATTTTTATCATGTTATGTTAAATTACCTGTAGTTTGAGGTTATATTTTTTAATACAAAATGTTTTGAAAGAGCCAATTGTCGAGTCTATGAAAGAGCCGGCTCTTTCATAGCACGAAAGTTGGCTCTTTCAATACACTACTAGCTTTTAGTTTAACATTGCTGTCTTTATAATACCTATTTAATACTGCTAATCTTTCAGACTATAAAAATATGTCTTCACGAGCTTCAGCACCGAAAAAACGGCAAAGGCCCACAACTGCAGTGATAGAAGAGGCTGTACGAGAAGTGACTGAGAGAAATCAGTCCATAAATAAAACGGCATTGTCATTTGGAATATCAAGGGCTTATTTAGCGAAAATCATTAAGAAGGCTAAGAATTCTCAAGAGGAGTATATACATCGCCCAAATATAGGTAACAAACGCATTTTTACTAAAGTTCAGGAAGACTTATTAGTATCATATTTAAAAACTGCATCTAAAATGTGTCACGGTTTGACAAGAAAACAAACAAGAGAATTAGCTTTCCAGTATGCAGACGCAAATGCTATCTGTCCAGAAAAATGGAAGACTGATAAAATTGCATCTGTGGAATGGCTTCGAGGCTTCATGTCGAGACAAAATAGAAGAAAAGGAAAGTAAAAACAAATCAAGAAAAAATATTGTTAAGAAAATGACCACAAAACAAAATATCAGGAAACTAAATTCTAAAAAACAGGATGATTCCAGTGACACTAGCGCAAACATGTCTTTGCACGATGATACATCATTAACAAGCTCAGATGATGAAATAAATTTATTAGAATTCAGAAACCGGAATATTAGTTTACAACAAAATCAAAATTATTGTAGTGTGTGTAATGGACACTATTCTAAGAGCAAAGAAGAATGGTACCAGTGCAAAATATGTGGAGGATGGGCACATGAGTCTTGTGGTAACAAAGGAGTCATTAATTTCTTCTGCCAAAAATGTTTTTAATTGTTCTATCAGAGTTTCAATATTATTTGAAACTCTGATTTTTTATTTTTATAAAAGTATTATTTATGATTAAGATTATTGTAAGTTGATTATTTGAGACTGATCAAAACCTGTGATTTTCGCTTGTGTTTAATTTTGATTATATTTAAGTCTATTAAGAGATTTTAATTGTTGAAAAAAATGTTTATTTCTACAAAGTGGAATCCGGCTCTTTCATAGCACACGGTAGCTCTTTCATTGACAGGTTGTTTTGAAAGAGCCGATTTCCCATTTTTTTCTAAGTGGCTATATTTCAGATTTCTAACATTGTTAGCTATTTTTTGTTACTTGGAGTACCATTACTATTAAACTGATTATTAAAAAAAAGTAATTTTATTTAAAAATAAGCAACCGAAAATGACTTTTTTTTATACTTTTTAAAACTGGCTCTTTCACACACACTCTCCCCTACATCAATCGCGTTCGATCCCGTTTCACGACAATAGATGGTGTTAGCATCGAATTACAAGTAAAAGGGTTTACTAGATTCGTGATTTTTTTATTTCTTTCAATACAGTGAAGGTTCGTTTTATAGTATTTTTTTGCACGTTTTTACAGTTTTTTTGCACCAAAATGTGTTACAATGCAAATTTAAACAATCGAGTGGAATGCCTCAGAAATTTAAAAAGGCGCCATCTATTGGCATCAATTTTAAATGATCCGTTCAAAAAATCTTTTAAATGTGAATTAAGAGCCCAATATTCCATAATTTTGTACTTAGGAGAGATGATTAAACAAGCACACACAATTTTTATGTTCAATTCCAGAAAATGTTAATTTTACACACAATTTATTGAATTGTGAGTACATGTCGCGCCATCTAGTGAGATTTATTTGAACCAAATTTTATTTCTTAGCAATGAGACCCCGTGCCGATACATTTTCAGAGTCACGTCGTTTGAGAAGCCTACCTTTATACAGGCTGATAGGATAAACAATACGTACATTAGACCCCATCATAGTGAAGGTCTTCCCGCTGCCAGTCTGTCCGTATGCGAACACACACGCATTGTAGCCCTCGAAGGCACTGTCTATCACGTCCAGACCCAGGTCTGCGAACACCTGGAATGAAACGAAAAAGATATATTGACAAATTACTGTGCTAACGAAAGTGTTTTTTGTCTTTGTCATTCAAGACAAGACAAAGACAAAAGATATTTATTTCAACTGGGCCACCAAGCGGCACTTTTGAATGTCATAATTTAAATTTACATGGAATAAAAGATGATTCTACCGTGCATTCGGAAAGTAGCTTGTTATGGAGAAGAATGCACAAGAAACTCCATACTTTTTAAATTTACATGGATTAAAAGTTGATTCTACCGTGCATTCGGAAAGTAGCTTGTTATGGAGAAGAATGCACAAGAAACTCCATACTTTTTAAATTTACATGGAATTAAAGTTGATTCTACCGTGCATTCGGAAAGTAGCTCGTTATGGAGAACAATGCACAAGAAACTCCATTCCCTGGTACATAACGGCCACAGGGGCCTAGCATGCTTGGCGTTGGCGCCCAGCGCTAGCAACTCGCGAAGGCCCCAAGCACGCATTGCGGCCGGTTAGGAATACTTTAGAACGTTGGCTCTACTACGCTGCTCGCCTGTCGTCTCGATAGCCTCTAGGCGCTAAGCAAGTCGCCTACCAGAGCGCTTTCGGCCTTAGGAAGAGTAAAAATTTATCCAAACGCGATCCAGAAAGAAACGAAATCGAAAATAAATTTAAATTTCTGTTCGAATCCTGTTCTTCTTCAAGGGAAAACCAAAAATTGTGCGTGCATGTGATAGAAGAGAAACTTAAAAAATTTAGAGATTGAGTGGGAGAGCAGGAAGGAGTTATACTTTCTTCTCTCTCATGTAACGAAACGTACCAAAAAGAGACAAAGAAAGAAACAGAAGAAGAGACAGAGAAAGTTCGGGCTGTGAAATCTATGCTAGTTTTTTTAATATCGTAAACAGTGTATTGCACCCACCTGCTCCTGCGCGGCATAGTTCTTGTCGTCGTGCGCGTACGACCAGTACGAGTGGTCGAACGTGAAGTCCTTGTACTTCTCCCCCCGCCCGTCATCGCGCTCTTTGCTATTCTGGAACAGAAGGTGTAATTTGAGTAATGGTATTGATATGTAGAACATTAACATTTGAAAGAAACAAAGTCACCACATTGACCAGTCCCGTGCGTCTAGCATCCAGCGGATTCCCGCAACCTCCACCAGGTCATCGGTCCACTTAGGGAGGCCTTAAGTAGAGCATCATTTCATACATATAAAGAGGGAACTTTCGCGGGAAACTACTCTGCCCCGCCAAATCCTACAACAATTCTGCTGAAATCCAAAGACTGATTGCAGAAGACCAAAAGAAAAATTACGCGGTCCCAGTGCGGGTTGGTGAATGTCATATGTCTTCGAATTTTTGGTTCTAGGATATGCCGGTTTCCTCACGATCCTCACCTTCCTTCCTTCACCGTTTTAAGAACAGTGTTGATGAAATAATTTATACAAAAAAGAAGTTACATATTCGCGAGCTGACTGACCAAAACTATAAATATCCTCCGACTGCACAGCATGATTTTCTTCTTGTTTACATTTTTGCAGTCGGGTTTTTTGATTTTTATTAACTTTTTTTATTTACAACTTTTTAGTTATACTTTTTTTTTCGAATGACTTTTAGACATATAAGTGGTTCATTTTGATACCCCACTCGATGGATGTCGAAGAAAAAATAATTGCAACCCCTACAATATGGCGCCCAAAATCCGCCATGTTCCTTTTTTTAACGGCACTTAAGGCGGTACCCCGAGCAAAACGCCGCGCAAGCCGTTTTTTGTGCTGTTTTTAGAGCTATCTACTCGTTATCTAAAAAGAAATATCAATTAATAAAAATACATTAAATTTCTACATAATATTGATTTTAAAATGGTAGATTTAGTTTTTTTTTTAATGTTGTATATATTTCACTAATCTACTTCCAAAAAAACATAAAAAATGAGAAATAATTATTGATATTATGCATCTCCTCGTAAAGTGTTAATTGATTATTTTTTGTACTAACACTAATGGATAGACAATTTAATAACGAACATTTTTGTAGAATTATTTTTTTCAAAAGACCAAAATTCGATTTTATAAAGATTTTATTCTAAAATCTGGGCGTATTCACTACTGTAATTCATGCGCCACCAGTGCCGCTAGACCAATAGGAACGCTCATATCTCATGCCGATTTTTTGGTCAGGGTACCGTCTTAAATAAGAACACTTGGGCGGCCAAGACCTATCTAACGATGTCTTAATTATAAAAATCCGTCAAGTGGTTTGAAAGATACGAGGTAATAGAGAATATTACATACATACAAACATACAAGATACGCGCTAAAAACATAACCCTTTTTCCTTGCAGCCGGCTAATTAAAGCGCCTGCCTGGGTTCGAACTCACGACCTACGACACGTAAGTCAGGGCCGTTACCACTGCGCCACCACTGCTCCAAATTGCTTTTCAAAGATCCAAAAAAGACGATCCTAACTACTGTAGGTACTTGAGTAGACTCGTTAGTAAGTATGGTATAGATACCTACTTCAAAATCAATATTGACACACTGATAGTTAAATATGCAAAATGCACACAGCGGTCATCTCATATCTTTTTAATTGTTATATTATCAGCCTTATCAAGATAATGAACAGTTACAAAATAATGACTTAACACAATAGAATGACTCTAATTACCTTTTGGTCAAGGAAATAATTACTAAATTAGATAGTACTTATTGCTTCTCGTGGCTAAATAATATTTAAATTTTTTTTTTTTACAAAAACATACTACCGACTTCCAAATAAGAAACTACAAAGTGAAAAATCACTTTATTTTTGGAAGTCGGTGTCTTTGGTAGGTAATTTTTTTTTGCGTAATGGTCAACGACTTCCAAAAATGCCAGAATAGATTACCCGAATATCATGAAACTTGAACATAACCGGTGAAATGAGAGTGTACCGAGGTGAAATGTACGCATCTGCGTACCCCTTTAGAGCGTACTCGTGTGATGTTATTTTTTTCAAATTGTATAAACAATAATCAGATATGCGATTGCAGAAATTACGAGAGATTTGCCCTTATTTACTGAAGAGTTCTGTTGTATATCTCCGAAGTTCTTCATCAGATCTACAACAAATTTAAATTGGTCTAATTTCGAAACATACTCTTCAAGAAGAATTTTCAAAATTGGTCCACAGTTGACGGAGAAATGGGTGAATATACCCAAAAAACTACACTTTCACACTTTCATTATGCGTACAGCTAAGGAGTGGAATTCCCTGCTGGAGTTTGTGTTTCCCGATAGCTACAATCTTGGGGTCTTTAAGTCAAGAGTGAATAGGTTTTTCTAGGAAAGCGTGCTTCACCGTCGACCACATCATCGCTTACCATCAGGTGAGATAGTGGTCAAGCGCAAGCCTATTGACGATATAAAAAAAAAACAAGCGACGTCAAACATCCTCCATTTTGGGCAATCAGTTAAAAAGCTGCACGGGTCGATCTTCAAAGTTAAGCATCGCTTGCCGAAGTTGGTTCGTGGATGGGTGACCATCCATATAAACACACAGGAGACCCCTCCGTCTCTGAAAATACGCTAAGCCGTTGGTGGTGGCTCAAGGCTGTTATATGTAAATCTTTGACAGTATTTACGGGTAGTCAGAATGCAGATAATTTGACACCAGTCTAGTCAAGGCGTATTACCCAGTTACTGGATTGCGTACGGCAGTTCATCATCACCAGCATCAGCCTTTTTTCTAATGTCCACACTGCTGGGACACAGTCCTCCTCTCTGTGAGAGGGAATGGGCCGTAATCCACCACGCGGGCCCAGTGCGGGTTGGTGGATGTCACATGTCTTCGAATTTTTGTTTCTAGGACTTGGCGGTTTCCTCACGATGTTTTCCTTCACCGTTTTGAGAGCAGTGGTGGTGAAATAATTTACACAAAGTAAAACGCCTGCCTCGGTTTGAACTCACGACCTACAACTTATAAGTCTTGGCCGATACCACTAACCACAACTCAGGATGGATGAAATGGCGACAGGTCACTGACAAAACTTGCGACCCACGGATGCCCCTCAAGTTAAAGGGCAAAATCTACAAGTCCGTGATTAGACCTGTCATACTATATGGATCAGAATGCTGGGCTGGGAAAACGATGGATGAAAGGAGATTGCATGTAGCAGAGATGAGAATGTTGAGATGGATGTGAGGAGAGACGAGAATGGATAATGTGAGAAATGAGTATATTAGAGGAAGTTGAAAGGAAACCGTTTGTCCTGGTATGGTCATGTGATAACACGCATGTTACTATAAAAGAGTTATGAATATGAATGTGGATGGATGGAGAGGAAGGGGACGGCCAAAGAAAAGATAGATGGACTGTGTGAGGAGTCATCATTATCATCATTTCAGCCGAAAGACGTCCACTGCTGGACATGCATTGATGCTGCATGGACATAGGCCTCCCCCAAGCGTCGCCACACTGATCGTTCCTGTGCGTTTCGCATCGTCCGACTGCACAGCAGGATGTTCTTCTAGTTTACGTCTTTTTAGTTCGCTTTCTAACTTTTTTGATTTGACGTAATAATGTAAAGCGAACGTTTACGTTAACACCATCGATCGCGTATAGAAACTCGCACTGCCCGAGAAATTACGCTACTACATTATCTCAATTTACTTGGTTGACCTAGTAAATAAACATCTCACACGTCTCTGTAAGCCGACATCATCTCCGCGGCCACACCGTTTCCGCTATCTGATAATCTTTCACACGAGAACAATTGCCTCCGGATGCAAGATATCGGGTTGAAAGAAGCTGTCATCTTGCTATTTTTACACGACTACAGCAAATGTAAAAGGAGGTATTGTGGTTTTTTACTGCGTTGTTTGGTGAATAGGTTAGATTGAACCCTTTTCCGCACTTGACTCTCAGGACGGACCAACCGTTGTGCGTGCTGGCCTCCTCTCTGTGAAAGACCGTAGTCCACCACGCGGACCCAGTGCAAGTTGGTGGATGTCACATGTCTTCGAATTTTTGGTTCTAAGACATGCCGGTTGCCTCACGATGTTTTCCTCACCGTTTTAAGAGCAGTGGTGATAATAGTTATTTATGCTACAAGTGCGGCAGGTAACTAGGTGATTTCCGATGAGTGGCATTTTTATTCACGAGCGAGCGAAGCGAGTGAGTGGATAAATCGACACGAGTCGGAAATCATCTTACGTACGTGTATCATACAACATTTTACTATGCATTGTGCGAGGAAATAAATAAATTAATAAAATGGCGGGCATATTCAAGCGCGTTCGGCATATACACAGATTAACTAATAGTTCCTCGGGCATATCTACTGCGCATGTGCGAATAGCTGTCTGTCACATCGTAACGCAATAAGGCACGAGCAAAATATACGTTCTGCCAAACATATTTAATGAATATTTAAAATTAATTTATTAATCAAAATCTAAATCTAGAGTAATAAAAAACGCCTAAAATTTAAGTAATTAAAGTATTAATTTTATTTTACCTTTTATATGAATGATAATCTGTATATAACTAATTTGTAAAACTTTTCTCACATAATAAAAACTCTATGCGTCGGGCTGACGTTGAAGTCAAAAATTAAAAAAATACAGGAAAGTAAAATGCACTAGTGAAAAAAGTGACACTTTCCGTACAGTTTGGCTGCTTGGAAAACCGCTCTTTTCGAGGACATGCATTGTAAAATGATTTACACAAAGGAAAGCGTCTGCCTGGGTTCGAACTCACGACCTACGACATGTAAGGGCCGTTACCACTGCGCCACCACTGCTGCTTGAAAGCTCAATCTTACAAAATCAAAGCAAAAATCTTAACACAATCTAGTAAACGTCCTTGAGTAACTCGGCTGCGCGAATTAGACCTAGCTCCGTGATTAGCAGGGTTAAGAGCCTTTAAACGATGCGTGACGTCACTGCTTGCGTCAGCAATCAGCTTCGCATCGCGATTAGTGTGTGTAGGAAGTGTTCAGGTAATTTAACCTATTTTTTATTATGGTTAACCGTCTATGGAAATATAAGGTGTCGCCGAATGTTTTTCGTTTTTGATACTTTAGAAAAAAAACCGGCCAAGTGCGAGTCGGACTCGCGCACGAAGGGTCCCGTACTTGGTATATTGCGGTTTACGATTTATGACGTATTAAAAAAAAACTACTTACTAGATCTCGTTCAAACCAATTTTCGGTGGTAGTTTACATGGTAATGTACATCATATATTTTTTTAGTTTTATCATTCTCTTATTTTAGAAGTTACAGGGGGGGGGGGGGGACACATTTTACCACTTTGGAAGTGTCTCTCGCGCAAACTATTCAGTATAGAAAAAAATGATATTAGAAACCTCAATATCATTTCTGATGAAAAAAAAAAAATATTTTCGGTTTCAAGTATGGGAACCTCCAAAATTTCTTGTTTTTTTTTATATTTTCGTGTGAAAATCTTATTGCGGTTCACAGAATACATCTACTTTCCAAGTTTCAACAGTATAGTTCTTATAGTTTCGGAAAAAAGTGGCTGTGACATACGGACGGACAGACAGACAGACAGACAGACATGACGAATCTATAAGGGTTCCGTTTTTGCCATTTGGCTACGGAACCCTAAAAACCGGCTATGTGCGTGTCGGACTTCGCCCATTTAGGGTATCCGTGCCAAAGAAAAGATCTGATTTATGAATATATTGTTATTTGTTGGTAAAGTACACGTAAACATTATCATTATCACCAAATTTCAAGATCGAAGGTCAATGGTAAGTTAAAAAAAAATCGGAACAAAATTGTGTGTCAGACGACGGACAGACAGACACGTGAGTGGCAGCAAATACGGAGCCCCATTTGGACCCTTCGGGTACCGAACCCTAAAAACACTAGAATTAGTTCAAACTTGATTTGTTTACTGTTAAATTAAAGAACAGTTTTGACCCGACTGCCAAAGCAGGGTAATGTGTTTATCAGCCTATGTATGTTCCTATGTGGCGTCGAAGAGACCAAACGCATTGGCAGATTTTGATGTACGTCAATCGATTCGTCGTAACCTTGCGAGTGTCACTGGCTACATTAAAATTGGAAAATAGAAAAATGGCGGCTTTTGTGCACCATATTGTGGGGGGGGAGTATTTTTAGGGTTCCGTACCCAAAGGGTAAAAACGGGACCCTATTACTGAGACTCCGCGGTCCGTCTGTCTGTCTGTCACCAGGCTATATCTCATGAACCGTGATAGCTAGACAGTTGAAATTTTCACAGGTGGTGTATATCTGTTGCCGCTACAACAACAAATACTAAAAACAAAATAAAATAAATATTTAAGGGGGGCTCCGATACAACAAACGTGATTTTTTTGCCGTTTTTTACGAAAATGGTACGGAACCCTTCGTGCGCGAGTCCGACTCGCACTTGGCCGGTTTTTTTTTCTTCCAATCCCATCGTGTGGGGTATCAAAATACAGGGTTTTAAGAGGTGATTACAAAAATATATTTAAACACTTATATGTTTAAAAATACATAATTTGAAAAAAAAATGTTACCTCAAAAGTTAGGTATAAATAAAAAAAGTGAAACCTGACTGCTTAAGAATAAGCAATGCTGTGCTGTCAGACGATACATATTCGCCAGCTGACTTGTCAAAACCAAATGCATCCTTCGACTGCACAGCATAATTTTCTTCTTGTTTACGTCTTTTTAGTTCGCTTTTTAGGCAGTCGGGTTTTTGATTTATTGAATTAACTTTTTGAATTTTATTTATGAAAAGCAATAGTTAGGAAATGCGCACGGTCCTCCACTTCCTGACACTCATTTATCCTGAAACTAACGCGTCGACCTAACGCGATGCCTGCCAACGCTGCATCTTTTGGTACACGGCCGCTAGAACCACAGATATAAATCTAACTAGATGACGCGATTGTATGCACTTCACGTGCCAAAAACCGGCCAAGTGCGAGTCGGACTCGCGCACGAAGCATTCCGTACCATTATCGCAAAAAATTGCAAAAAAATCACGTTTGTTGTATGGGAGCCCCACTCAAATATTTATTTTATTCTTTTTTTAGTATTTGTTGTTATAGCGGCAACAGAAATACATCATCTGTGAAAATTTCAACTGTCTAGCTATCACGGTTCATGAGATACAGCCTGGTGACAGACAGACAGACGGACCGCGGAGTCTTAGTAATACCCTTAGTAATTTTTACCCTTTGGGTACGGAACCCTAAAAACAGAACAAAAGTTATGACCAACGATCGTAACCTGAGCTTTTCATTTAGCATTATCGGCACCGGAAATCCATCAAAATCTAGAAAAATGCCTTTTTATACCATACTAGCTGTTCCCCGCAGCTTCGCTCCCGTGGGCCACCCTACAGGACCCGTTTTCGGGATAAAAAAATAGCCTATGTCACTCAGGAATAAAGAAGCTTTCTATTGGTGAAAGAATTTTGAAAATCGGTCCGGTAGTTTCGGAGCCTATTTGGTACAAACAAACACACAAACAAACAAACAAAAAAATCTTTCCTCTTTATAATATTGGTATAGATTGAGCTGTAAAGAATGTATAGAAAACGTTGGCCGAGGCATTGGAAATGTTTTCTTTCATTGGTAAGTAAATTTGTTTTTAAATTGTTTAAGAAAAAGTGGCTCGCTTGGATTTCATACAGAAGGAGGGACTTGCGTTTTCTAGTTAGATTTATGTCTGTGGCTAGAACCTTTTGGCCCCACCAGCCATCTGTGATGTCACAAAATAAAAATAAAACTTTTTAACAAAAAAATACTACCGACTTCCAAATAACAAAACTACAAAGTGAAAAATAACTTTATTTTTTTCGGTGTCTTTGGTGGGTACCTTTTTTTTGCGTTATGGACACCGACTTCCAAAAATAAAGTTATTTTTCACTTTGTAGTTTTGTTATTTGGAAGTCGGTAGTATATTTATGTTAAAAAGTTTTTTTTTTTTAAATTTCACTTTTTTGTTTTACCGACCCAATAGGCAAGTAGTTACGTAAGGTACCAATAATGCCAGAATAGATTACCTGAATATCATGAAACTGAACATAACCGGTGAAATGAGAGTGTACCAAGGTGAACTGTACACATCTGCGTACCCCTTGAGAGCTTACTGGCGTGATGTTATGTTATGAAATGGTATAAACAATGAACAAACATGCGATTGCAGCAATCCCGAGAGATTTGCCGTTATTTATTGAAGAGTTCTGTTTTATATCTCCGAAGTTCTGCATCATATCTTCACCAAAAATAAAATGGGACCAATTTCGGTATACACTCTTTCATACAAAAAATGAATTTCCAAAATCGGTCCACAATTGACGGAGATATCGGTGAACATACATTTAAAAAAAAAAAACAACATACAAGAAGTCGAACATAGAACCTCCTCCTTTTTGGTAAGTCGGTTAATTAGATAAGAATCACACCGACAATCATCACTATTACTCCGGAAAATTGTAACGCTGTCTAGTAGCAGAAATAACGGCGAAACAACTGCTGTTAGGGTCGATTTTCTTGTATAGCTCGATCCATTTGGCATTTATATAAGTTTCACAGAATAACTGCAATGCCATGCTATATGACCTTCGCAATAAGTGTAGTCGCAAGGTCAAGGTCAGGCTGATTCGAGCAGACTGGGGATATTGTTACACTGGGACATTATCAGCATGCATTATTGCCCTCTCTTATTATGGATGTATAGACATTAGACATCCCCATCATCTTCCTGCTCTTGTCCTATGTTACTTGGGGTGGCCGCAACTTATTTTTACCCGACTGCCGAAGGAGGGTAATGTGTTTATCAGTCTATGTATGTAAATATGTATGTTTGTTCCTATATGGCGTTCTAGAGACCAAACGCGTTGGCCGATTTTGGTGATTCTTACGTCAACCGAATCGTCTTAACCCTGCGAGTGTCACTGGCTACATTAAAATTTCAAAATAGAAAAATGGCTGCTTTTGGGCGCCATATTGTGTGGACACAGTTTTTTTTTTCTTCGGAACCCATCGTGTGGGTTATCAAAATAAAGGGTATTACAATATTTTTTTGATGTAATTTTAAAAAGAAATCATAACTAAAATAAAATAATCAAAATACCCGACTGCTGTCGAATCAAATATACGACTGCCTTCCAAACCCAGTGTGTGGGGTATCCAAATAAAGGGTTTTAAGAGGTGATTTCAAAAACATATAATACTTACATGTTTAAATGTACCTAATTCTAAAAAAATAACTAATAATTTGTAAATAAAAAATATATTTAAAAATAACAAAAAACCCGACTGCTTAAAAAGCCAACTAAAAAGACGTAAACAAGAAGAAAATCATGCTGTGCAGTCGGAGGATACATATGCGCGAGCTGGCTGACCAAAATCAGATGTATCCTCCGACTGCACAGCATGATTTTCTTCTTGTTTACGTCTTTTTAGTTGGCTTTTTAAGCAGTCGGTTTTTTTAGGGTTCCGTACACAAAGGGTAAAAACGGGACCCTATTACTAAGACTCCGCGGTCCGTCTGTCTGTCTGTCTGTCACCAGGCTGTATCTCATGAACCGTGATAGCTAGACAGTTGAAATATTCACAGATGATGTATTTCTGTTGCCGCTATAACAACAAATACTAAAAACATAATAAAATATATATTTAAGTAGGGCTGCCATACAACAAACGTGATATTTTGCCGTTTCTGTAATAATGGTACGGAACCCTTCGTGTGCGAGTCCGCACTTAGCCGGTTTTTTATATTTTTATCTTCCATTATGTCCTGTCAACCGTCACGCCACAAATCAGTCGACACACAGAAAGACATTAGACATCTAGGTCGTTATAAAGACCAGTCGTAAAGTAGCATGGTATGAATCATCACGCTTTGCAAATGTATTGGTCATAATTATAATCATTATCATCTCCATACAAGGCGATAGGAAGAATGACTTATCAATAAAGCTAGGCGACTCCTAAAAAAAGTTTGTAAAGGCGCTATATACGCCCCAACGCAGTACTGGCCGTGCGCCCGCTTGATGCCAAAATATCAATATTGAACCTCCTTTCGAACAGTTTTCAATTAACCCCCGCCGGAAAAAGAGGGGTGTTATAAGTTTCACGTGTGTTGCTGTGTATCTGTGTGTCTGTCTGTGGCACCATAGCGCCTCAACGGATGAACCGATTTTGATTTAGTTTTTTTTTTGAAAGGTAATTTTCGAGAGTGTTCTTAGCTATGTTTGAATAAAATCGGTTCAGCCGTTCAAAAGTTATGCGCGTTTAACTGTTTGAATCGGGGTGTTTTCGCAAGATAAATGTGTCGAGGGTTTTTAAATTTTGAAATATTACTTGTGTTTGCAAAATATTATTTGATTTACATATGCTATGTTGGTTATAAAGAAATTTCTGTGTATGTGTAAAAATATTTTTAGACATCCTAATCGTTTTGGAGAAGTTTCCAAAAGTAGCGAAAAAAATATCGTGTTCTTTATTATATTTTTAAAGCAAAACTATTAGTTACACGGACAAACCTTGTGTTCAAAATTATGTACATGAATCAATAATAAATATACATTTTTTTCAAACCTTTTAACTTAGCCGTTACTAAGGAGTATGCTTTAGAAATTTACCGTTTTACGGCACTAAAGGGTAAGTAGGCCCTTACGGCAAAAGTTTGTTACTTCTTTACGCAAAAACGGCTGGATGGATCTGGATGAAATTTGGCACAGAGATAGATTATAGCCTGGAATAGCACATATGATACTTTTTATCCCGGGAATATATTCCCTTGGAATAATTTTTGCCATTCACGCGGGCGAAGTCGCTGGCAGAAACTAGTCCTTAATAAAAGCGCACTGCTTGAATTTCAACGTTCAGCTAAGCGCTGAGAGTTGATGTGATTAGATTAGAACAAAGGTTTTGCTTAGTAGTACAAGTAAAATTTCAAAATTTAAAAAACCCCCGACTCATTTATCTTGCGAAAACACCCCGATTCAAACAGTAAATCGCCAATAACTTTTGAACGGCTGAACCGATTTTATTCAAACATAGCTAAGAACACTCACGACAAAATCACGTTTCAAACGGTCAAATCGGTTCATCCGTTTAGGCGCTATGATGCCACAGACAAACACACAGATACACAGCAACACAGACACACAGATACACAGCAACACACTTGAAACTTATAACACCCCTCTTTTTCCGGCGGGGGTTAAAAATCGGGTATTAGGCCTCCGTAAAGTACTGCCATAACGGCTGCCCGCGTCCAGCAGATGCCCGCGAATTTTCGCGCCGTTCCATCTTCTGATATGCACTGATTTCCGCAATGGAACTTGTGAAGTATCAAGCATGATATTATCATGCTTGATACTTCACAAGTTCCATTGCGGAAATCAGTGCAGCAGTAAAGCAAATAATGTCATTACAGTTCGATTGAATGTCGTGGAGTCTCGGCCGTTTAAAATACTATCACGACCGATGTAATGCGCCAAATTGCGCGCAGACACGCAAGTGACGGGGCACGTTGTCAGCTGTGGTAATACGGATACAATTTTCAAGACACAGCGTTTTACTTTGTGTAAATTATTCCAACACCACTGCTCTCAAAACGGTGAAGGAAAACATAGTGAGGAAACCGGCATGTCTTAGAACCAAAAATTCGAAGACATGTGACATCCACCAACGTGTACTGGGCCCGCGTGGTGGATTACGGCCCACAGAGTGCGAGTCCAAGTGCGGTGCATCCTATCCCCCTGTATTTTACGCTGATTTATTTTCATAACATCACGCTCTGTATTCGTCTAAGGGTTGGGCATAGGAGGACCTACAGTACACCCACATTACGTCAGTTATTTATTGTTTGTTGGTGATTTAAATTGATCTATTAACTCAACCTTTATTTATATTTTATTTAAATAAAATTATTCATTAAATAAATAGTAGATTTTACAACGAGTGCACAAAACGAATCATTTTTATCACAGACTATTAGCATGATAGTAATGTCGAGGATAATATGGTTTTGTGGACGAGTTATAAACTCTACTTTTCATTTCGATTGCGAATAAATAAAACAGTAGTAATTTTAGCAAACTTGAAGAAATTAATAAACGCACGAAAAAACAAGACCTGTTTCCCGCGCTTTTTTTTAAATCTGACGACATTGATATTAGGCGTGGGCTGCAGACCTATACAGCCTACTATTAAATTAATTTTGTAATATATATATTTTTTTAATTAATTAAATAACCCACCGTATTTTGATTTTAATATCTTTTATGTCTTAAAAAACACATAAAAGGCAAATAAATTAAAGTAAATATTATAAAATATCAAATTCTATCTGTGAACTTTTTATTGTGTTTGGCTGTATGGCTCATTTTCTTTGCCATAATATAGATACATTTATAAGTAGATACGTTAATGCACTTGTGCACAAGAATCGATTTTGGGCAGCCTATATCCTGCACAAATAAGCAATTTCAGAGCATGAGAAGTGAAAAAATCTTTTTTCGTATTCGTCTCAGCAAATCACCATAACCATAACCTTGAAATGGCAGTGCACAAAAAAAACCAGTCCGCCATATTGGCCCCCACCATTTTGTATTTAGAATGACGTCACTTAGCTAACCATGCATTGTCATCCAAACTAAACGTGTATGCAAAATTTCATCTTCATCGGTGGAGGATAACTGCTTTAAAATTCAGTGGCAAGATTTGACCCGAACACACTTACATACATATTATACATGCATACATACATACATACATTGCAAGTTAAATAAAAGCTTGTAAGAATAATTTCAAATTTTACTGGATTCAAGCATCCAATATCCAGTTTACATTGAATTGGAATATTGGGTCTAGATATTTTGCACCAGATGACATCCACCAACCCGCACTGGGCCCGTGTGGTGGATTATGGCCCATTCCTTCTTTCACAGAGAAGAAGCCTGTGACCCAGCATTGGGAACGTGTAAAGGCTATTGAAGATTTCGCACCAGGCGTTTCTGAAGAACATCACCAACAAGGCCATGTCTTTCTGCCTATGTTCAACAGTGATGAAGATGAAGATATAGTCCAGGGCATCCCCTCCCGGCATTTTCACTCACGTATGTCTCTTTACCAAAGGGCGATGGAGAGAGCTATGCTCGGAGTTTCTTTGCTTGATCGAATCAGAAATGAAGACATCCGCAAGAGAACCAAGGTTACCGACATAGCACGAAGAATTGCCACACTTTTTTTTTTTTTTTTTTTTTTAAACTTTGCCCCACACTAGGAATTTCTTCCTGTATCATGGGTGCGTTTACAAACATATAAACTCACATACTCCAACACCCAGAGCCGGAACAACTATCTGTAGGTCATACAAATATTTGTTCCGTGCGGGAAGCGAACCCGCGAACGAAACCACTTTTTAGGGTTCCGTAGCCAAATGGCAAAAAGTCATGTCTGTATGTCTGTCTGTCTGTCCGTATGTCAGAGCCACTTTTTTCCGAAAGTATAAGAACTGCTGTTGAAACTTGATAAGTATTCTGTGAACTGCATTAAAATTTTCACACAAAAATAGAAAAAAAAAACAATAAATTTCGGGGGTTTCCCATTCTTAGAACTGAAACTCATTTTTTTTATGAAACCCATTCGTTTGGGGTATCTATGGATAGGTCTTCAAAAATGATATTGAGGTTTCCAATATATTTTTTTTCTAAACTGCATTGTTTGCGCGAGAGACACTTCCAAAGTGGTAAAATGTGTCCTCCCCTCCTGTAACTTCTAAAATAAGTGAATGATAAAACTACTTCCACCGAAAAATGGTTTGAACGAGATCTAGTAAGTAGTTTTTTTTAATACGTCATAAATCGTAAACCGCAATTAACCAAATACGGAACCCTTCGTGCGCGAGTCCGACTCGCACTTGGCCGGTTTTTTGTATACATTTTGACATAAGAGATCGTTTACGTTATCACGAGTGAGTACGTTATAAAACTCACACTAAGGCCTCCGAGGCCTTAGTGCGAGTTTTTGCTCACGCTCAATCGCGTTAACGTAAACATCAATTTGTTTTTAAACTGGTTAGGCGCCGCCTGGGGACGGTAAGGAGAAACCTCTTTTTTGTATACATTTTGACATAAGAGATCGTTTAAAACTCGCACTAAGGCCTCTGTTCAAGGCTGCGGGCGTCCGGTGGATGCGAAACGCACAGGACCGATCAGTGTGGCGACGCTTGGGGGCTTGGGGTATGCCACAGTCACTTTTCATTCATTCTAAGCCGTCTAAGCATGGTCTTATGTAGTTATGTTTCATTATAATTCGTATTCAGTTACACGGTAACACCCAACAACCTCTTCCCACGGTGGATGACGCTACATACAAACATGATAAGATCGCCACGAGCCGTTGTATGATCGCTCCGCACCTGTTGAGTGCAGACGCCGTAAATCATGCTATTTGAACAACTGATCATATAAACTGTTACTTTGTTACGTATTTATTCATATTTATTACATTATTCGCGATGTAGTGACGAAGATGGACCTATCTTTCCTAGATTTTTGACAGTGTTAAGAGAAGACATAAAGGAGATGTTCGATTTTGGGCCATCACTATGTACACTACATAGATAAATAGGAAAAAAATAGGGGAATTCCATAAAAATACTAACAAATTAATTTGAAGAAGGGTACAGGGGGGTGACCACAAGCTCTTAGAGTAAGGTTATTTTGAGATCGAGTAACTATCTGACTTGTATACATCTGTCACTTACTCGATCTCAAAATAACCTTACTCTAAGAGCTTGTGGTTACCCCCCAGGAGTAACAAAAATGATCATTTATAGTTTTTTAATTAGTTTATTAACCCTATTTGTAGGGCAGCCATGACAGTTGTGTTTGACATGACGTCTGACGACTTTGACCGTTTTAAGAAGTGACTTCTTTGAGTCATTCTTTGCTTTGACTTTGAATTGGATATGTTTCGGAGTTTTTAGTGATTGTTTTACTACTACGGACATTAATTGATTGCTTCTCTATTGCAATTGAATTAGTGTTGTTTTTATTGACGCAGATATTACGATGACACGTCAAACAAATGTCATTGTCAAAATTACATTCTGCGCATACTGTCATTGTCAAAATATCATTCTTCGCATACTGTCATTGTCAAAATGACTTTTTTCGCCTACAGCTGATCTGACCCACCATGTTTAATTGTAAATTGTGTTGCTCTACTTGACAAAGTTAATTTGAGTTTACATTGAAACGAAGTGAAATTAAATAAAATTAACAATAAAAAACAGTTACTATAATACAGCAGTTTTTACATAAAGTGTACATAGAGCTGGCCCAGGCTCCATACATTTCTGGAACATCTCCTTTGACAACTTGTTAAACCGCCATCACCGCCAGCTACCCGCCGGAAAAAAGAGAGGACCGGGTGTTATAAGTTTCACGTGTGATGCTGTGTATCCGTGTCTGTCTGTGGCATCATAGCGCCTAAACGGATGAACCGATTTTGAATTAGTTTTTTTTGTTTATGTCATTTTGTCGAGAGTGTTCTTAGCTATGATTGAATAAAATCGGTTCAGCCGTTCAAAAGTTATGGACGTTTTACTGTTTTAATCGCAAGATAAATGTGTCGGGGGTTTTTTAAATTTTGAAATTTTACTTGTAGCCGAAAGACGTCCAGTGCTGGACATAGGCCTCCCCCAGGCGTCGTTACATTGACCGATCCCGTGCGTCTCGCATCCAGCGCATTCCCGCAACCTTCATCAGGTCATCGGTCCACCTGGTGGGAGGCCTTCCAACGCGAACTAATATCATGACTTCACACAAACCCTGCATCGCGCAAGCAAAGTTTGAACACATACATAAAATAATCCAACAATAACCGTTGGGCAGTTTATATTTTATCTATTACTAGCTTCTGTGAGCGGCTTCACCCGCGTAAAAGTCAAACAACAAAAGTAAAAGTCAACGATTTATGACGTTTAGAAGTTACAGGGGGGGGGGGGGGGGGGGACACATTTTACCACTTTGGAAGGGTTTCTCGCGCAAACTATTCAGTTTAGAAAAAAATTATATTCGAAACCTCAGTATCATTTTTGAAGACCTATCCATAGATAAACCACACGTATGGGTTTGATGAAAAAAAATATATTTTTAGTTTCAGTTTCAAGTATGGTATCCCCAAAATTTATTGTTTTTTTTTTTATTTTTGTGTGAAAATCTTAATGCGGTTCACAGAATACATCTACTTACCAAGTTTCAACAGCATAGTTCTTATAGTTTCGGAAAAAAGTGGCTGTGACATACGGACGGACAGACAGACAGACAGACATGACGAATCTATAAGGGTGCCGTTTTTTGCCATTTGGCTACGGAACCCTAAAAAATTATCAGTGTTTCTCTACTAGATTATGCATGTATTACTCATATAAACCTTCCTCTTGAATCATTCTATCTATAAAAATAAAAGCGCATCAAAATTCGTTGCGTAGTTTTAAAGATCTAAGCATACATAGGGAAAGACAGACAGCGGGAAGCGATTAATAACAGGCTTACGCTTGACCACTATCTCACCTGATGGTAAGCGATGATGTGGTCGACGGTGAAGCACGCTTGCCTAGAAGAAACCTATTCAATCTTGACTTAAAGACTCCCAGTTTGTAGCTATCAGGAAATATAGACTCCGACACGGAATTCCACTGTTTTGCTGTGCTCAGTTGCCCGGAGCAAACACAACACCCGTGTGGTCGGAGGATCCTCCCTTTTCAATGGAGGTTTGTGGGACTTTACACCCTGTTCCGCATACATCAAGCGGTATTATGTTACTGGGGGTTGGAAGTTACGGCATTTGCTCAAATTCTGGTACATTTGAGAAAAGACTAGGCAGATTTACCTATTTGTAGGTACTGTGAGGACTTACCTATTTAGAGGCAATCTCCTTGCCTATTATAAGACTGATGACAGTTAACTAGTTAGTTTTGGAAGGTAATTGCAATAGGAACACATGGAAAATAATTAAAGATGTTTTTGGTTTAGCTTGACTTGTCACTTCGTCTTCGCGTGAAGGCAGGCACGTTGTCTGCCTAGCCTTTTCCCAACTATATTGGGGTCGGCTTCCAGTCTTACCGGATTCAGCTGAGTACCAGAGTTTTACAAGGAGCGACTGCCTATCGGACCTCCACAACCCAGTAACTGGGTAACACGGTACCCCTTGGCAAGACTGGTGTCAGATCTCAAGCTTCTGACTACTATGAATTTCGGACGTGAAAGTTACAATTACCGCCCCTATATAAAGTTTATCCACAAAGGTTTATCTCCACGAGGTTTATCGAAGTGATCTTTGAATGGATAAGCAGAACATTCTATAAAGTTTGAAGGTTGTTTTAAAATCTATAAGTGCCCACATAATTTACAATGATAACGCCGTCATAACGTGATAGAATTTGGCATATTACATAACATACATACATAAACTCACGCCGTTTTCCCATGGGGGTAGGCAGAAACTACAGAACACCACCTGCTACGATCCTTACATACTTATTTTTGCTTCACTCAAATTCATACATCTAGACATATACACACGCCGGTTATGGGTACTGCGCACTTGGCCTTTCTGAAGAACATCACCAATAAGGTCTATGTATGTCTTTCTAGGGCGTCCCCTCCCGGCGTTTCCACTCACATCTGCCTTGTAAATACCTTTCGTTAGTCGCCTTTCATTCATCCTCTCAACAATTACTTAAATCAGTAATCAGATACCACGCAGTAGGAGCCAGAAGAATGGCCTCGACGCTGAGGGAGGCCTAGAAAAGTTTTTCGCTGTTTTCACGCGTTTGTTTCGTTTCTAAAAGGAAGATTTTTGTAGATTCATTATCTTCATGAACCATGGGGTTTCTGGCTATCGGTTGCAGGAGTAGAATAAGCGTATTATCAGGTAACTAACAAGGATAACTTCTCACAGGTGAGTTCTCGACTAGCACACTAAAATTATTGTGCAGCGAATTCAAACGCTGGTGTGATGACTTAGGGACCTTTACGGCCGGTCAAGCCAACATACCGGTAATAATGTAAGATTTTGCCCACCCGCGGAACAACATAGGTCAAATAAAAAGAATCGCATATGTTTTTAAGTAATTTAAGCGCATTCCGATACGTTTCAACTCAAATCTATTGCATAATAGCGCAATAATAGCGAGAATGGTTCGACATTCGAGTCTGGTTTCGATAAAGGTCACTCTATTCAAAGTCATGACAATAGTTCTGTACACATTCTTTGATGCTTTTGTGTAGAATTGAAACCTGCTGCCTATGTCAACCAACTTCTATATTATTGTAGTCAACCAACTGATTTCAAAACAATATTATCGTAAGCAACATTTATTCGAAATTAGTTTTTTAGAATTTCCTTTAAGACGACGACTAACGCCAACGACCTTGAGGGAACAAAACGCGCACTCGTTTCACACCCGCGCGTGCCGAAATTTAGTAGTTTTTTGTACTTTTCTTATTATTCTATGACTTGAATAGTTATATAGTTCGTGCCGTTGACTAGGGGAACCTTAAAGCACAGATAATATAATACTAGCATATAGATGCCTACATACAGATGCCAGATGCGAATCAGAAATGTAGAGATCCGCAAAAGAACTAGGGTTATCGACATAGCCCGAAGAATTGCCAAACTTAAGTGGCAGTGGGCAGGGGGTCCATATTGGCTCACCTAAAGTTCTTTACCCGAAATTGTTCTGCCTAACGATTTGTAATCCGAATAATCACTCTTCCTAAAAATTTTCATCCTAAAGTTTTCATTCATACTATTTGTAGTGCTACCGGCGATGTTCATAACACTCATGTTTCCGAAAGTTGTTATTAATAATATCATTAATGTAAATATATTTAAACTCCTACTGTTTTTTATCATAACGCTTTTATCCCTAAACATAATTACCATAATATTTTCACTCATACTCAGAAAGAAACATTTACCAAGTGTAATAAAAAATATATGTGGGTAGAAGATGATGTTTATAGTTTTAATTTGAGGGATGATTATTATTTGGGATAGGCTTTACATAACGTACTGAGTTGTGTCTATTGTTAAGTTCATGTCGGTGTATTATCATTACGTGCATGTTTGTGTTAATGCTTTATTAATATAGAGAAAAATTATTTAAAATCATTTAAAATCAGTCGCGGAGGATTAAAATTAGACGTACATGGATTTACATATGAAAAAAACCGAATAACAGTGGATAAACAATATTGGGCGTGTGAATTAAGAAGCAACAAAAAGTATAAGTGTAAGGTTAAAATTTCGATTATATGCCGTTGATTTTTGGCGCGGATAGGGTAGAGGGGAGATGGGGGGAGGTTTGGCTACCCCTCAGTACCACACCAACCACTTGGAGCCCTATAGTTATGGAGATATCCATGGTTAAAGTTTTCAGGTTAGAATAAAAAATTCCATCGATTTAAGGGGCGCGAAAGGGGGAAAGGGAAAGGAGGGTAGAGTGGCTACCTCACTGTACCATCCCAACCCCATGGAACCCCATGGTTATGGAAGATATCCATGGTTAAAGTTTAAGATTTAAGCAACTAAGTCGACGGAGCCCCGCTGCGCGGCGCTCCTATTTCTGTCTGCAGGGTCTTAAGTAACCTAATATGAAGGAGATGACGGGAGCTGCGTTCGCTCGCTTTGCTCGCTCACTTCAGCTTCCGTCATCTCCTTCGAACCTAACCTATCCGTGTCGGGGTGGCCTAAGTTCCCGAGCTCGCTTCGCTCGCTCTTGGACTAATTCTCATTTTTTTACCTCACGAAAAACATACAAAAAAACATAACATTGCTGAGTCTTGAAAATTTTTGATTAAAGCTTTCTATTTATGAGTACTACCTACAAAAATAAAATGAACTTCCAAATCAAAGTCAAATATGATAGAATTAAATATATATTGAATTTTAGTTCTAGCGCTTTTTTAGAGAGCTAACAGCGCGTTTTTGCTTAAACGAGTTGGCAGCACTGTTGCCAACTTATAACCAAGTCCATGTGACTATCTAAGGCAGAGTAATAACTTCTGTAGTTGCTTCGGAAATGGTTATAAGCACTATTCCATTTTGCCGGTAACGTCTTTTTGCAGACAAATACTAAAAGATTTTCAATTAACTGTTCACTAATATTTTGCTCGCATATGTCAACCAAATGTCAAAGGTTGATTTTTGTATAAAAACGGCGTCTTTTATTGATAGCTAATGCCAAGACAAATAGGTATAAGATTGTGGTAAATAAACATTACAGATTTTTAGGGTTCCGTACCCAAAGGGCAAAAACGGGACCTTATTACTAAGACTCCACTATCCGTTTGTCTGTCACCAGGCTATATCTCATCAACCGTGATAGCTAGACAGTTGAAATTTTCACAGATAATGTATATCTTTTGCCGCTATAACAAAAAATACTAAAAACAGAATAAAATAAATATTTAAGTGGGGCTCCCTTAACATATAACAAACGTGATTTTTTGCCGTTTATTTATGGTACGGAAGTTACGGAACCCTTCGTGCGCGAGTCAAACTCGCACTTGGCCGGTTTTTGTGGTCTACAACTAGTTTTCATATAAAGCAATAAAAATCGGGTAAAATTGCAAATACGATTGTAATAAAATTGACAAAGTTTGTTGCGGTTTCGCTTAGCAATCCTGTTTGCCCAATATCAATCTGTAACGGCTGTTAAAAGCTTGAGCAACATTATTTTAAGATAAGTACTTAAAAGATTTAAACGAGAAACCTATTAATTATTAATAGGTTTCTAGTTTATTTATTTTTTATTGGTATATATTAGTCTATTTTATGTGTATACTAGCTGACCCGGCAAACTTTGTTTTGCATAAAAACATCAAACATGTATCTACCCTAGCTACCCTACCTTACCCTACCCTACCCTAGCCGACCCTACACTACCCTACCCTACACCACCCTACCCTACCCTACACTACACTACCCTAACCTACACTACCCTACCCTACGCTACACTACCCTACCCTACACTACCCTACCCTTCCTACCCTACCTACCTACCCTACCTAGTTACCTACCCTACGTTTTTTTTTTCTTTTTTGTCCTTTTTTTTTTATTCTGCTATTCGGGGCGGAGACAAATCCAACGAATCCAAAACCATCAAAATTGGTCCAGCAGATCTCGAGTTATAAGTGCCCTAACAAACCCGTCTTTCTTTTATATATATAGATGTGTATTATTATATGTAAGTATTTACATTTTCGTATATAAGTTGTTTTTTTAGGGTTCCGTACCCAAAGGGTAAAAACGAGACCCTATTACTAAGACTCCGCGGTCCGTCTGTCTGTCTGTCACCAGGCTGTATCTCATAAACCGTGATAGCTAGACAGTTGAAATTTTCACAGATGATATATTTCTGTTGCCGCTATAACAGCAAATACTAAAACCCGAATAAAAAAGCGAACTAAAAATTCGTAAACAAGGAAAAAATCATGCTGTGCAGTCGGAGGTTACATATTCGCGGGCTGGCTGACCAAAATCTGGTGTATCCTCCACCTGCACAGCATAATTTTTAGTTCGCTTTTGAAGCAGTCGGGTTTTTTGATTTAACTTTTTTTATTTATAACTTTTTATTTTTTTTTTTTTCGAATTAGTTACTTTTAAACATATAAGTGTTATATATTTTGATACCCCACACGATGGGTTCGGCAGAAAAAAAAAATTGAGCCCCCACAATATGGCACCCAAAATCCGCCATTTTTCTATTGTCCAATTCTAATGTAGCCTATGACACTCGCAGGGTTACGACACATCGATTGACGTATGAATCATCAAAATCGGCCAACGCGTTTGGTCTCTGGAACGCCATATAGGAACAAACATACATACATACATACCTACATACATACCTACTTACATACATACATACATAGACTGATAAACACATTACCTTCCTTCGGCAGTTGGGTAAAAAATATATTTAACTGGGGCTCCCATACAACAAACGTGATTTTTTTGCCGTTTTTTTGCGATAATGGTACGGAAACCTTCGTGCGCGAGTCCGATTCGCACTTGGCCGGTTTTTTTTAATACTATTTTGTACCCATTCACAAAGTTGTCCTTTTTAACCCAAAGGTTTACTGGTAGAGAATGCCTTGTGGCATTAAGTCCGCCTATGTACCACTATTTTGCATAAATAAATAAACATCACGCCTGTATGACCCTCGCCAAACTTCTGGACCACCCGGAAGTAGATACACCGAGGATGCGCCGGATGTGCGACGCACGAAACGGTGCTGTTTTTACCCGACTGCTGAAGGAGGGTAATGTGTTTATCAGTCTATGTATGTATGTTTGTTCCTATATGGCGTTCCAGAGACCAAACGCGTTGGCCGATTTTGATGATTCTTACGCCATTGGATTCGTCTTAACCCTGCGAGTGTCACTGCCTACATTAAAATTGCAAAATAGAAAAATGGCGGATTTTGGGCGCCATATTGTGGCGGCCCAAATTTTTTTTTTCTTCCGAAGCCATCGTGTGGGGTATCAAAATAAAGGATTTTAAGAGGTGATTACAAAAAAATACACTTACATGTTTAAACGTGCCTAATTCGAAAAAAAAAATAACTAAAAAGTTGTAAATAAAAAAATATTTAAAAATAACAAAAAACCCGACTGCTTCAAAAGCCAACTAAAAAGATGTAAACAAGAAGAAAATCATGCTGTGCAGTCGGAGGATACATCTGGTTTTGGTCAGCCAATTCGCGCATGTCCCCGAAAGCCGCCCATTGTACACTTTGTTTTTAAAAATGTTTGTTCTGTATGTTTTTTTATTATGTGGTGTACAATAAAGTATATAATAATAATAATAATAATAATAATACGCCAACATTCCGCTAGTTATCGTTAAGGTTACACTAGTCGAAAATTCTTCCATACAAACGTAGTCTAGAGATTACTGCACTGTTTGACGATGTACGTCCAAAATAAAATAAAATATATCAATTTGTTTCATCGTTATCTAGTCCAGTATGGAAACAAAAATGTAAAAAAATAATATATTTGAAAGTTATGAGCGTCGAAAGTTCCATATTTCATCACTAATTTTAATGCATCACTGGGCGGAAATAAATACCATAAGAAGGAAAATTGCAAAACGGCCTCCATACAGGGATAGATTAGTAATTCAACAATGCATTTTTTTTTTTTAAATAATCGTTTAGTAGTCATGATATCTAGACTCCCAAAAGTCTATTTATAAAAAATCGCGCGCTCATTTTTGTCCTAAATCTTCATCCATTTCGCTACAAACTTGCAAAAGTGCTAACTCGTACACGAACTAGCTTCTTACTGCTCGTTATAGCATCTATTTCTTTCGCACGTATTGTCGGATGAGATAGCATGCATTTTAACCCCGCGCACAAAATAGTTCGTGCCGTCGACTAGTTCAACCTTTAAGTCCCATGTAATAACGGACGAATCTATTGCCATAAACCGGGAACAAATCTAAATACCAGGCTACGACTGAAAATTCCAGATGGAAAAAACCTATAGCCACTATGGCCGACCCAGGAATCGAACCCATAACGTCATACGTAGCGCTTGCGTCCACTACACCAACGAGGCGGTTTCGGGCCAAAAAGAAAACTGAATGACTGTCGAGCCAGCGGCATAAATTGATTGTACTTTTTATCAGACTACGGCGAAGCGAAATGCTAAAATCATAAAAATTTTAGCAGTTTAGTCTTGGGGGGGGACCTGTAACTTCTAAAATAAGAGAATGATAAAATTAAAAAAGATATATGATGTACATTACCATGTAAACTTCCACCGAAAATTAGTTTGAACGAGTAATATGTAGTAAGTAGTGTTTTTTTTTTTAATACGTCATAAATCGTAAACAGCAATTTACCAAGTACGGAACCCTTCGTGCGCGAGTCCGACTCGCACTTGGCCGGTTTTATTTACTATTCTTCTCTGTTACTAGATATATTATTTCGCCGTTGTGTTGTGATCTGTCAGTGTCGAATAAATGTTTTCTATTCTATTATATGTTCTACAAAGAAAAAACAGGTGTAGTTATGCAATAGAACTTACTTTCACTGTGAGCAGTCGTGTTTTCTTGCCCTCCATCTGGACAATCAATTTCGCGCCCATGTCCTTTTCTCTGTAACAAACAAGAAAAAAATACTTAATAATAATATAAAGGCGAAAGTTTGTGAGTGTGTGTTTGATACTTCTTCGCACTCAAATGGCACGACGGAGTGTGAGTCTATCTGGCAGGCCCCAACGAGATTTATCAACAGGTGATAGCTTTTCATAAAGGCATTATTTTGTACCTAAAGAAAATAAATAAGATATATTTTGTACCTCGACAGTTTTTGATTGAATGACGTTTTTATGAAGTGTCTAGCTAGCGGGCCCCTTGTGATTATTTTTATTGTTATTATACTTTCAGATCACTCAATGGTGTTAGGAGCTTGATACTATTATGTACCTTACAAATCCAAAATTTCAACTTTCTGTGAGCTTTGCTTCAGAAGATATTCGTTATTTAAACAAACGTCCGGCCAGCGGGCCCCTTTTTTAAATACTACTCTTTTATATCATACAATGGTTTTAGGAGCTTGATACTATTATGTACCTTACAAATCCAAAATTTCGACTTTCACTTTTCCTTAAAAAAGTATTCAACCAACGGACCTGGTTACCCAAGTTATTCACAAGTACTCTTGTATTATTTTTATAAGTTGCCTACAAATTAACACAAACTTATACTTACTATTAAGTATTTATTATTGTAGTTAAGTACATTACAGCGAATAAATATTTATTTTTTCTTTTCCTGTAAAACAATCCACAAAGATACAAATTATTTAGTAATGCAAATGCGCATAGCAAGCAAAGACGTAATTGTATTGTGCAAACGCAAATATAACTAGGTACGTTGATGAATACTTATTACTTATTTTTTTTTTTTATTATAATTTTGGATATGTAAGGTACATAATAGTAATAAGCTCCTAACACCATTGTATGATATAAAAGAGTAGTATTTAAAAAAGGGGCCCGCTGGCTGGACGTTTGTTTAAATAACGAATATCTTCTGAAGCAAAGATCACAGAAAGTTGAAATTTTGTATTTGTAAGGTACATAATAGTATCAAGCTCCTAACACCATTGTATGATATAAAAGAGTAGTATTTAAAAAAGGGGCCCGCTGGCCGGACGTTTGTTTAAATAACGAATATCTTCTGAAGCAAAGCTCACAGAAAGTTGAAATTTTGGATTTGTAAGGTAAAAAGAGTAGTATTTAAAAAAGGGGCCCGCTGGCTGGACGTTTGTTTAAATAACGAATATCTTCTGAAGCAAAGATCACAGAAAGTTGAAATTTTGTATTTGTAAGGTACATAATAGTATCAAGCTCCTAACACCATTGTATGATATAAAAGAGTAGTATTTAAAAAAGGGGCCCGCTGGCCGGACGTTTGTTTAAATAACGAATATCTTCTGAAGCAAAGCTCACAGAAAGTTGAAATTTTGGATTTGTAAGGTACATAATAGTATCAAGCTCCTAACACCATTGAGTGATCTGAAAGTATAATAACAATAAAAATAATCATAAGGGGCCCGCTAGCTAGACACTTCATAAAAACGTCATTCAATCAAAACTGTCGAGGTACAAAATATATCTTATTTATTTTCTTTAGGTACAAAATAATGCCTTTATGAAAAGCTACCACCTGTTGATAAATCTCGTTGGGGCCTGCCAGATAGACTCACACCTAGACGGATCTGGATGCAATTTTGCACAGAAATAGATTATAGTCAGGAATAAGCACATATGATACTTTTTATCCCGGGAATATGTTCCCTCGGGATAATTTGGGACATTCACGTGGGCGAAGTCGCTGTCAGAAGCCAGTTAAACATAAATTATTTTGAGGCTCTTTGGTTTCTCTAAGTGATGAAATCAGAGATGCAGAGATTGATAGAGATTCGCTGGTGTTGCTTAAGTAACACGGGCTTGTCACAGCACTGGAGTAAGGACGTATGTGAAATTGTGCATATCCTAGAATTCGCTAGAGCTTGAAAAAGAATACGTCGGTCAGGGGCCCTGATCTACGTATTCTTTTTCAACCTCTAGCGAATTCAATGTGGCGACGCTTGGGGTAGGCCTATTTCTAGCAGTGGACGTCTTTCGACTGATATGATGATGATGTACTTTTATTTATAATCATTTTATATTAATTACCACATAGCATGTACTTTTCTTTATAATTTTCTTACCGTTAACTTTCTCTGATTCCGTATTTTAAGTACCCTAAATAGATAATATTGCTGTCTAAACATATAATCACACAAAAAATAAACACAAACATAAATGTTGTCATATCTAGAAAACAAATGACAACTTGGTTGACTGGTAGAGAATGCCTAAGGCATTAAGTCCGCCTTTGTACCTTTTTGTGCATGAAGTCTAAATAAATATATAAATAAACTTGTGAACCTTATGTCGGACTTTTTTATGCACATTTGAACAAGGAATAAACTTGCTCTGAGCACAAATTGCAGTAAAATCAAACTTTACGAGAATTAGCAAAAAACTGATTTTAAGGCACATTGACGGCAATTTTTTTTTGCCCTGTTGCGATTTTATGGACTTTTCAGGCCACGTTACG
This sequence comes from Orthosia gothica, assembly GCA_949775005.1. Taxonomy (NCBI): domain Eukaryota; kingdom Metazoa; phylum Arthropoda; class Insecta; order Lepidoptera; family Noctuidae; genus Orthosia; species Orthosia gothica. The sequence goes on along the minus strand of OX459053.1, from coordinate 2,303,468 downwards.
CAGCACATGTCTTTATTGCCTGGACTATAACGCGTATTTTGAGTCGAAGACATAATATGATCATTTTTCGTTTTATTTAAAGAACCGGGGGAACCGGCAGCCTAATTGTGTAAGTGAATTCGGCAAAGGAAACAATTGTTTCCGTTGCCGAATTTACTTACACAATTAGGCTGCGGGTCTACTCCTTCTGGAACCGGTTCTGAGATAACCCGCACAGAACCGGGTATACCCGGATCTTACAGAACCGGGTAGAACCGGGTGCATGCTCTAGTCAGGGCAGGCTTCAGGTTTTACATCGACTCTTAATAAATTTTGGGCCCAGTAGATGGCAACTCCGATTACAGCGTCAGTGGCCAGCATAAGGTCTTCCAAAGTGCAGGTGTATGGGAACTTGGAACACTGCAGCATGTGTGCCATATTTTGCAAAAGGGCACCGCACTCACACTGGGTATCAGACGGGTCTATAAAAACCCCATTTTTAGGGTTCCGTAGCCAAATGGCAAAAACGGAACCCTTATAGATTCGTCATGTCTGTCTGTCTGTCTGTCTGTCCGTCCGTATGTCACAGCCACTTTATTCCGAAGCTATAAGAACTATGCTGTTGAAACTTGGTAAGTAAATGTATTCTGTGAACCGCATTAAGATTTTCACACAAAAATAAAAATAAAACAATAAATTTTGGCGGTTCCCATACTTGAAACTAAAACCAAAAATATTTTTTTTCATCAGACACATACGTGTGGGGTATATATGGATAGGTCTTCAAAAATGATATAGAGGTTTCTAATATAATTTTTTTCTAAACTAAATAGTTTGCGCGAGAGACTGTGCCAAAGTGGTAAAATGTGTGTCCCCCCCCCTGTAACTTCTAAAATAAGAGAATGATAAAACTAAAAAAAATATATGATGTACATTACTATGTAAACTACCAGCGAAAATTGGTTTGAACGAGATCTAGTAAGTAGTTTTTTTTTAATACGTCATAAATAGTAAACCGCAATTTACCAAGTACGGAACCCTTCGTGCGCGAGTCCGACTCGCACTTGGCCGGTTTTCCAAACTGTGTTTGCAGCTGCCTACTTGGGTGCGCAAACAATTGAGTGCTTTCCATATAAGCCACTGCAGTTCACGTCCACGTTTCACCTAGCTTAATAGCGTAAATGAATTCGACAAATCGAAGGATTTAACCCCATCAACCGACCAATCACATAAGACGGAAATCAACAAAGTCTTTCATCTCACACGTCCCTGAAGCCTAATTGCGTAATTAGGCTGATGGACGTGAAAAAATCAATACCCTTTTTGTCTTTTATGTATTTTTATAACAATGCAGTATTTATTTAATAGCTGGGATATTTTTCTAATATGGGACGAGCTCGTGGCTAAATAATAACAGCCGCACGGGTCGATCGGGTGACCATTTCAACATTCCGAGTTTCCTCCGTGCCTCAGAAAGCACGTTAAGCCGTTGGTCCCGGCTGTCATTTGAAGATCTTTGACTGTCGTTACGGGGTAGTCAGAAGCCTGAGATCTGACACGAGTCTTGCCAAGGGGTACCGTGTTACCCAGTTATTGGGTTGTGGAGGTCAGATAGGCAGTCGCTCCATGTAAAACACAAGTACCAGTACATAGCTGAATCCGGTAAGACTGGAAGCCGACCGCGCGACCCCAATGTAGTTGGGAAAAGGCTAGGCAGACTATGTCACAATCGCCACTCTTGAGGGCGACCTATGTCCAGCAGTCTTTCGACTGAAAGGCTGATGATGACAATTCATCATTTGTCATTTTCGGTAGCGGTTTCAACGACGGAGAATAGAACGAAGATATTTTTTTATCAAATTAACATTTCAAACAATTCTATCTATTTTGTATTTAACACATATAATGCCGTAAGAACGAGACACAATAGAAAATGTATTGTTTGTCGGGCATCTGGCAGTTAAGGTCTTAATAGATTTCTCGCAAAAAGTAGCCAGAACGAAAACCTAGGTTCCTTATGGCATATAATCCATAACGTGGTTTGTTAAAAAACCGGATATAGGAATAATTTCCTTCCAGTAAGAGTAGAGTACGCAACGCGGCGACGTCGCCTTTGTACTCGTACGACCGGAGACACTCCACTTCCTTTTGCCGGCATAGTGACTAATATACAGCGTAAACACCACACAGTGTGCCTAGGCAGATGTTGAAGTACTAAGATCTAATTTTAGATGTTACAAGACTTTTGACATAGATATTGCCTAGCTCTTGTGATACAGGACTTCCTAGTACAAGAGCCAGGGCTGCACTGATATTCACGACATAAAGCGTGCAGTTTTGTGAGGAGCTCGAGGCTAAATAATAACAGCCGCACGGATCGATCTTCAAGGTTAAGCAACGCTTGCCGAGGTCGTTCCGTGGATGGGTGACCATTTTCAATATACCGAGTTTCCTCCGTGCCTCGGCAAGCACGTTAAGCCGTTGGTCCCGGCTGTCATTTGAAGATCTTTGACAGTCGTTACGGGTAGTCAGAAGCTTGAGATCAGACACCAGTCTTGCCAAGGGGTATGGTGTTACCCAGTTACTGGGTTGTGGAGGTCAGAAAGGCAGTCGCTCCATGTAAAACCTGGTACTCAGCTGTATCTGGTAAGACTGGAAGCCGACCCCAAAAAAAAAATTGGGAAGAAAAGGCTAGGCAGATGATGAAGCGTGTATTTTTATATTTCTATTATATTTCATATATTATTAAAGGACATATACAGGCCCGTTAAGAGGTATCCAAAAATAGGATTTATATTTTCAGTATTTTTTCATCCGTGTCCTTTACTTTATATGTATAGACAACAACAGATCAGGTTCCTTCACTTGGACATTTGTATGCACCTTATGGCATTGTAATAAGGGTTCATTTCAAGAAAAGAAACATCGTTATATCTCGAGAACCCTGCAATTTTTTTTTTTTTTTTTTTCCGAATTATGAATATAACGTGTATTTTCTACAATATACAACCAAACTCTTCAAGATACAACCATTTTTTCAAAGGGGCCCAAGTTCCCCTACAAAATGGGCATTCCTCTTTCATTCTATTTCTCCTGGTCACGCTATAACTTGAGAACGGCTTTACCGATTTCGCTAATTATTTTTTACCCGACTGCCGAAGGAGGGCAATGTGTTTATCAATCTATGTATGTATGTTTGTTCCTATGTGGCGTTCCAGAGACCAAACGAGTTGGCCGATTTGGATGATTCGTACGTCAATCGATTCGTCTTAATCTTGCGAGTGTCACTGGCTACATTAAAATGCCGGCTTTTGGGCGCCATATTGTGGGGGCCCAATCATTTTTTTCTTCCAATTCCGTCGTGTGGGGTATCAAAATAAAGGGTTTTAAGAGGCAATTCCAAAAATATGTTTAAATGTACCTAATTCGAAAAAAATGTTAACTAAAAAGTGTAAAATAAAAAAAAAAAAATTCAAGAAATCAAAAAACTCGACTGCTTATCAAGCAAACTAAAAAGACGTAAACAAGAAAAAAATCATGCTGTGCAGTCGGAGGATACATCTGGTTTTGGTCAGCCAGCTTGCGAAAATGTATTTTCGTTTAAAAAATTGTTAGTAGGTATGTAGTTAGGGTAGGTAAGGTAGAGTGGGGTAGTTAGGGTAGAATAGGTAAGGTAGGTTGGGTAAGTAGGTTAGGTCCCCCCAGGGCGGAGGACATCCAATGAGGATTTTACACACCGGAACAAAAAAAAAGGGTAGGGCAGGGTAGATAGGTAGGGTAGGGTAAGCAGTTGACGGGAGCGAAGCCGCCGCGCGGCCACAGCTAGTACTTAAATAAATAAAAATATTTTGACTGTATCCATTGATGTATTAAAAAGAGGAAGATACGTTACGCGCTAACATCGCTATCAGAAAACCTGGGTTCGGCGCACGACTACTTGCACCGAAACTCACACATTCGTGTTTAGTGTCATCACCAGTCCCAAACCTACAGTTACCGATAGACAAGGACAGAGATAGGAGACGCCGCTGTAGTGCGAGCGAAATCGCGTTAGCCGCCGAATGTTGGCCGAATGTTTACTATTATTAATGAAATGACATTGCAATATGTGCGTATCGTGTCTCTCAAGCATGTTTGTGATATCTATCTCGCTCTCACAAATATGGCGAAGAAAACATTAAATATTATTGTAATTTTCAACAAATTAACATTTTTGACTGTACTTACGAGTGGTAACTGATCCCGTGTGACTTATTTTTCTTCCTGGTATTATTTAAACACTGTTTAGCTACACACAAGGAGTCATTTTGATGAGTATGTATTGCAAAAAAAACATAACCACACTGAAATTATTGAGCTGAGTGATCAACCACGTGCCGTGCGCGACTGAGTGCCCACTACGGGCAATCACTTAGGTTAGTAGGACCAAGCGCTGTGGCCAGTCCCTTATCTACCTCTTTTTAATACATCAATGACTGTATCATTGAATTTTCCTGACTGTGTCTTTGGATTGTTCAGTTGAAGACAGACAATTCTTGTGTGCGGCAGCTATAAAGTCTTGTTTATGTTATGCACACTCGGGGAAAGTAAAGGTTAAGGTTACACTAGTCGATCATTCTTCCATACAAACGTAGTCTGGCGATTACTACACTGTTTGACGAAGTACGTTCAAAATAAAAAATTATATCAATTTGTCTCATCATTATCTAGCCCTATATGGAAACAAAAATGTAAAAAAATAATATATTTGAAAGTTATGAGCGTCGAAAGTTCAATTTTTCAACCCAATTTTTAACGCATCTTTGGGCGGAAATAAATACTATAATATAAGAAGGAAAATTGCAAAACGGCCTCCATACAGGGATAGATTAGTAATTAAACAATGCTAATATATTTTTTTAAATATACATTTACGCGTTTTTCATGATATCGCGACTACCAAAGATCTGTTTATAAAATTACGCGCGTTCGTTTTCGTCCTAAATCATCATCCATTAACGAAACAAATTTGAAAAAGTGCTAATTCGTACGCGAACTAGCTCCTTACTGCTCATCACAGCATCTATCCCTTTCGCACGTGTTGTCGGATGAGATAGCATGCATTTTAACCTAACGCACAAATTAGTTCGTGCCGTAGACTAGGGGAACCTTAATCCCGCGGGAATTTCTCGCGCGTATCCCATTCCGTTCCATCACCATCCTCTGGGGATATGGGCAAGGATGATAATTGCTTTCCCACGCGGCACAAGACACTGTTCCTAAATATCATTACCACACCATACCATTAATAATGTAGGTATACGAGTATTCTGATTAGGAGGAAATATGGGCACAGAGAGCCGACTGAATTTCCTAAGTAAAAATTAATAATTCGAGGTTTGGCTCTCGTCTATTTCCTTCTCCAATATTGGACCAATTTAAAAGAAATTCCAGAAACCGAAAATGAAAGATATATTATACTATGTCCTTTCTTTTTCTGGTACATTATCTTTAGAAGCACTAGAACCTGTGCTAGAACCCTCAGAACATGCTCAAAATTGCGCTGTCAACAGAGTCTTAGTGTAAAAATTGGACAAATATAAATGAAAAAAACCGGCCAAATGCAAGGGACTCGCGCACGAAGGGTTCAGTACAATTACCGCAAAAGACGGTAAAAAAACAGGTATTTTTTGTATGGGAGCCACTTAAATATTTATTTTATTCCGTTTCTAGTATTTGTTGTTATAGCGGCAACAGAAATACATCATCTGTGAAAATTTCGACTGTCTAGCTGTCACGGTGCATGAGATACAGCCTGGTGACAGACAGGCAGACAGACGGACAGCGGAGTCTTAGTAATAGGTCCCCTTTGGGTACGGAACCCTAAAAAGAAAAACATAGGGGCATAGTATATATCTTACTTTGCCAGTTTATGGAATATCTTCTCAATTGGTCCAATATTGGAGGAGGAAATAGACGAGAGCCAAACCTCGAACTATGACTTTTTACTAAGGAAATTGAGTCGGCACTCTCTGCCCATATTTCCTCATTCTCAGTGCAAGGTAAAATGAGTATGTATGCTTAACCTTTTCGTTCCACGAAAGAATGTACGAGTACTTTGGTCTGGTACAGATAACTCAGCATGTTGAAGCATAAAAGCAAGCTGGTATTTTTTGTGACACAGAGCCGAAGTTCATGGATCACTGAATTAGTCATAATTTATGAAATCACTAGCTGCCGCTCGCGGTTCCACCCGCGTGGAATTAGTATTGCCCCAATATCTTTAGAAAATGCTTTGCCTATGTGATGTACTGATGTATAAGCTATATAACTGTGAATTTGCATCAAAATCCGTGCAGTAATTTTTGCGTTAAAAAGCAACAAACAACCATCCGTCCTCACAAACTTTCGCGTTTATAATAGTGGGTAGTAGGATATCTAAGGCCTTAGTGCGAGTTTTTACTCACGCGTGACTCACGCTCACTCGTGTTACGTAAACGATCTCTTATGTCAAAATGTATACAAAAAAAGAGGTTTCTCCTTACCGTCCCCAGACGGCGCTTATCCAGTTGCCATACAAATTGACGTTTACGTTAACGCGATTGACCGTGAGTAAAAACTCGCACTAAGGCCACAGAACTATCGACGACAAAGGTCGCAATGTGCAATGTTTTGAGATTTATTGCATCTGGGCGAATCATTTGCGGGTTGGCCTTAGTATCCAGGTCTCCAGGATCCCGGAGCCCAGCCTCAGCCGCTGCGGCTTGCACGTGTGCCTATCCCTTGTTATGTAAAGGCGAAGGGGTTGCACTGCCCGCAGCGCCGGAGACGATGCAGAAGCAACTTTAACGTGTTTTAAACACTGTTTATTACGTTGTATTTGTGTAGATAACCTTAAAACTTAATGACATATTATGAAAACTATTTATTAGCTAGATTTAGGGAAGAAAGAGGGTTCTCCCTAGACCCCCTCTCCCCTTCCGCCCCTTAAAAACCTTAAAATCGGTATTCTGGACACTAAGTATTTCCCCCATTTGCTGCTATATGCTAAAAACTTCAAAAAAGGGAGGATTTGCATTCGATATGTTGTTGTTTAGAGGGATTGTCCTTAAGCAAATTCGAATGTTCAAAACGTGCTGATTTTCAGCCTAGGAATAAATGACTATAGACTTGTATGTCCCAAATTTTCGCTAAAACTACTGAACCAATTTTGATCAGCTTTTAGTCTACAAACAACAAAAGATAAACACGTAAACACATTACTGAAGATAACAAAAACACACAAGTTAGCGACAACAGTGACTCATACGTCCTTATCAACGTAATGTAGTTTGAATGTTTTTATTTTTATTAAGTTCTTGTGTGATTCAGCGTTTGTTGACTGCGGTAGTGCCTTAACCGTCGCCTACGTAACAGATAAATCCTTGCTAAAATGTTGGTTTTAACCACTTTAAGAAATACCGATATTTTGTTAATATTTACCCGACTGCCGAAGGAGGGTAATGTGTTTATCAGTCTATGTATGTCGAATGTATGCTTGTTCCTATGTGGCGTTCTAGAGACCAAACGCGTTGGCCCATTTTGATGATTCTTACGTCAATCGATTCGTCTTGAAATTTGAACAAAGAAAAGTGGCGGCTTTTGGGCGTATTGTATATTGTGGAGGCCCCATTTTTTTTCTCCATTTCCATCGTGGGGGTATCAAAATAAAGGGTTCTAAGATGTGATTTCAAAAATATATAACACTTATATGTTTAAATGTAAACAATTCGAAAAAAAAATAACTAAAATTTATAAATAAAAAAAGTTAATTAAAAAACCCGAAAGATAAAGAAGCGAACCAAAAAGACGTAAATAAGAAGAAAATCATGCTGTGCAGTCAGAGGATACATCTGGTTTTGGACAGCCAGCTCGCGAATATGTATGATTTTATTCTTGTTTACGTCTTTTTAGTTCGCATCTTAAGCAGTCGGGTTTTCTGATATTTTTAAATATTTTTTTTTAGACAAACTTTTTAGACAAACAAAATTTTATAAATGCAAAAGTAACTCTTGTCTGTAACCTCTTCACGTTTTAACGGCTGCACGGATTCGGATGAAACTTCGCACATGGGTAGAAAATATCCTTGATTAGGACATAGGATACTTTTGATCCCGGTAGAATGTTCCCTTAGGCTAATTTCCGACTGTTATGTGAGCGAAGCCGCTGCCAAAAGTTAGTACAGAATAAAAGGAGGAATATGAGAAATATTTGTAGTTAATTATTACTAGGAAGACCCTAAAGTTGAAAACAGTATAAATATTATCTATAATATAAAAATGAATCGCAAAATGTGTTGGTAAGCGCATAACTCAACAACGCCTGAACCAATTTGGCCAATTCCTTTTTTTAAATGTTCGTTGATTTAAAAGATGGTTTTTACGTATATATATATATTTTTTTTGTAGGGTAGGGTAGGGTAGTGTAGTGTAGAGTAGGGTAGTGTAGCGTAGGGTAGGGAAGGTAGTGTAGGGTAGGGTAGTGTAAGGTAGGGTAGGTAGGGTAGATAAATGTTTGGTGTTTTTATGGCAAAACAAAGTTTGCCGGGTCAGCTAGTTCTTAATGAAAATTAATCAGAATTTGAAATAAAAGTAAGATGCAAGTCAGTGCCAGAACAGATTATTCCTGGCTACTCTACTGGAACTGGTTCAGAAAATGGACTTATTGACTATTCAACGGTTGGCCAAAATATCAAGGACAAATTGTTTAAAAATGACATCTGATATCTTGATAAAAACATCATCTTAGATAACAAAAGATAAGCTATCTAACTTTACATATTATTTAAATTATAAAGATCTAGCAGTTTCGCTGTCGTGGCCTAGGATAAGCACGACAACCAGACACGAATATAGACGCTGGGCTGCTATTGAGAAATTCCAGATGGAAAAAGAATTTGTCCTACCTGGGAATAGAACCCAGGACTGCATGCTAAGCAGTAGCGCTCGCTACCACTAAAGTCACTGCCAGATAACAAGAAATAAAAGTCACTAACACCCTTCTACCAATTTATTCCAATATTTCAAAACGATACGAAAAAAAAAAAGTTAAATCAAAAAATCAAAAAACCCGACTGCTTCAAAAGCGAACTAAAAAGTCGTAAACAAGGAAAAAATCATGCTGTGCAGTCGGAGGATACATACGCGCGAGCTGGCTGACCAAAACCAGATGTATCCTCCTCCTACACAGCATGATTTTTTCCTTGTTTACGACTTTTTAGTTCGCTTTTGAAGCAGTCGGGTTTTTTGATTTAACTTTTTTTATTTATAACTTTTTAGTTAAGTTTTTTTCGAATTAGATACATTTAAACATATAAGTGTTATATATTTTTGAAATCACCTCTTAAAACCCTTTATTTTGATACCCCACACGATTGGTTTGGAAGAAAAAAAAAATTTGGGCCCCTACAATATGGCGCCCAAAAGCCGCCATTTTTCTATTAACCAATTTGAATGTAGCCTATGACACTCGCAGGATTAAGACGAATCGATTGACGTATGAGTCATCAAAATCGGCCAACGCGTTTGGTCTCTGGAACGCCACATAGGAACAAACATACATACATACATACATACATACATAGACTGATAAACACATTACCCTCCTTCGGCAGTCGGGTAAAAATGTAAAGGCAGTGTCGCTAACACGATCAAAACAAACGTATCGCGGTAAGGGGCGTCCTTGACCGTTTCATTTGGCATTCAGTAATGAGTTAAGGCGGTACCCCGAGCAAAAAGACGCGCAAGCCGTTTTTCGTGCTGTTTTTAGGAGCTATCTACTCTTTATTTAAAAATAAATATCAATTAATAAAAATACATTAAAGGAGATTGCCCATACACAGGCCCCTTATGAGGTATCGTGTCTGCGATTTCAATATTATCCAAAATAGGATTTATATTTTGTGTTATTATCCATCTGTGTCCTTTACTTTATATGTACAGTCAACAACAGATCAGATTCCTTCACTTGGACATTTGTATGCACCTTATGGCATTGTAATAAGGGTTCATTTCAAGAACAGAAACATCATTATATCTCGTGAACCCTGCAAAATAAATAAAAAATGTTTTCTAATTATGAATATAACATGTTTTTTCTACAATATACAACCAAATTCATCAAGATACAAGCTTTTTTTCAAAGGGGCCCAAGTTCCCTTACAAAGTGGGCATTCTCCTTTCTACATAATATTGTTTCTAAAATGGTAGATTTCGTTTTTTTTAATGTTGTATATATTTAACTAAACTCCTTCAAAAAAAAACCTTAAAAGTGAGAAATAATTATTGATAGCATGCATCTCCTCGTAAAGTGTTCATTAATTATTTTTTGTACTAACACTAATGGATAGACAATTTAATAACGAACATTTTGGTAGTTTTTTTTTTTTCAAAAGACTAAAATTCGATTTTATAAAGATTTTATTCAAAAATCTGGGCGTATTCACTACTGCAATTCATGCGCCACCAGTGCCGCTAGACCAATAGGAATGCTCATATCGCATGCCGATTTTTTGATCAGGGTACCGTCTTAATATCTCATAAACACGTGGACCGATTTACATGATTTAAACGGATAAAATGGTTCTACGCCTATACCTTTCATTTGAGACCAAAATATATATTTTGCTTATGGAGATATTATCAAAATATCTCCATAAACAAAAAATCATATTTTCAAGTTTTCAAGTCAATCAATCTGCCTAGCCTTTTCCCAACTATATTGGGGTCGGCTTCCAGTCTAACCGGATTCAGCTAAGTACCAGTGTTTTACATGGAGCGACTGCCTATCTGACCTCCACAACCCTGTAACTGGGTAACACGGTATCCCTTGGCGAGACTGGTGTCAGATCTCAAGCTTCTGACTACCCGTAACGACTATCAAAGATCTTCAAATGGCAGCCGGGACCAACGGCTTAACGTGCTTTCCGTGGCACGGAGGAAACTCGGTATGTTGAAATGGTCACCCATCCACGGTCCGACCTCGTCAACCTTGATGATCGACCAGTGCTGCTTATTATTTAGCCACGAGCTCCTCTTGTAATACGTAATTATACTTTTTGGTGCCAGTGGTTGAGCGATTGACTGCTGCGCTCCGTGTCGCGGGTTCGATTCCCGCACGGAACAAATATTTGTATGACCTACAGATAGATGTTCTGGCTCTGGGTGTTGTGTTTGTGAGTTTATATGTTTGTAAACGCACCCACGATAGAGGAAGAAATTCCTAGTATGGGGCAACGTTTTAAAAAAATACTTTTATTGTATTGTTATCTGGCGTAGGCTTTAGACCAAAGAGGCAACAACTTTACCTCTTTATAAATATTTATCAACAAGTTTAGATTTGTTACAAAAAAGTTTCTATACAGTTACATTTTATAATTAATGCACATAATGCTAATAACAGTTTACATTTTCTGTTATAACTGTGATCTTCATATAAAGTATACTAAGATGAATAAATTAATAATAAATTTTGTATTTTTAAGTCATTTGATGACTTTATAATTTAATATTTTTCTTGTTTGTGATTTGATTGTGTTTTGGACAGGCTATATAATTTAAACAAGATTTTAGAACATAAAATATTATTAAGTGCTTCTTCTAGAATTATTGTTCTTTGTGGTATGGAGTGGTTAACAAGCAGGCAGCTGACTAGAAGGAGAGCATTATTTGATACTTTTGGACTATATAGCAATACCAGAGGCATTTCAGATATATTGTCCAGCAAAAAAGGGTTCTGGATGAATTTGAAAGAGAATTATCGCAGCTCTGGAACAAGCAACAACAAAAGGAACAGGAGTGGGTTTTACTCAGTAAAAGTCTGACACAACATCCCACTCCCCAGAGCGGGTGAAACCGTTGGATGATTTCCCACACCAAAAGAAATATTATATATTTCGATGACGATTTTTGGATTGTTTTCAATCCAAGTTATCCCTTTTACAACATTTTGATTCATATTAAATTTACATGTAGGTATTTAAAATAAATTTTTCTGCTCTAATACAGTATCACCAATGTCGTGGTCCGCCTAAAGTTAGCGCCAATGGTTCCACAGATCATGGATTTTTTGACATTACGAACCAAATGGCTGTTTTCTTCACAAGTGTACATGGGCAAAAGTTCGCAAAGCCTATGTTCAGATGGGCCACGACTCATCGGTCTACTGTACTATCCTTATGATTGTTTCACAGAGATAAAAGGAAAGATTTGTTTAGTACTTTATTTCCTGTTTGATATAAATATGAATTCTTCTAAAACTAGCCACATAACCCATATGCCATAGAAAACTGGCGAGACATAACTCTATGATTGTATTATTCTATTGTTTATGATGCATTCAATTTTTTTTACATTCCATTTATGATTTAATGGTAGGCACTGCATTTTCTTATCAGCCAGTAATTATAGCTAATTAGAAGACAGATTATTAGGAGGTATTGCAAAGATTTTACATGGTTTTTCTTTAGTAACTTAAATAGAATATAAATAAATAAATAATTTTACAAGTAAAATTTCAAAATTTCAAAAACCCCTGACACATTTATCTTGCGAAAACACCCCGATTCAAACAGTAAAACACCCATAACTTTTGAATGGCTGAACAGATTTTATTCAAACATAGCTAAGAACACTCTCGATAAAATCACCTTACAAACACAAAAAACTAACTCAAAATTGGTTCATCCGTTTAGTCGCTATGATGCCACAGACAGACACACAGATACACAGCAACACACGTGAAACTTATAACACCCCTCTTTTTCCAGCGGGGGTTAAAAATACTCCTGATAGAAAAACCTATCATCATCATCATCAGCCTATAGCAGTCCACTGCTGGACAGAGGCCTAGAAAAACCTATACAAAGCAAAAAATAAACCTCGTACTCACATTGGGGAACCGTGAACAATTTTTTACAACACCCCTTTTTTTCCGTTGGGGGATTAAAAATTGCAAATAAATGTATCTTATGATAATGGTTTATTTGTTATTAATTCAATAAGATGATTCCAGAATAAATGAGAATTAACCTTTTGTTTAGTTGGTAATGTATTCAAAGTGGAAACCAAGATTTTTTATTCATTAAACATATTATTGTCTAACTAGATAAATTGATATAGACTGGATTTGAAAGGGTCATGATTTACATTATAGATAATAATAATTTGTAACTAATTGCTATAAAACTGGTTTTGAATTCATGATATTGTCTATACCATCTATACCAATATTATAAAGAGGAAAGATTTTTTTGTTTGTTTGTTTGTAAAAGTTACACGCAGTTTCGGGATTAGAAGCAAACTATTTGTTTCTAGAACATAATGACAATCAGTATTTTATGTTATTTGGAAGTACCCACATGTATATTAATTTTACAGTTACCCACACAATCAATACACAACATACCTTCCCATCATAATCTATAAGTAACAAACTAAATAATCAACATAAATATCAATGAGCAGAGAGAGAGTTTAACTTAGCGAATACCAATTCTAGACTTTATCATTCAGCTGTATTAGGTATACCAATGATGTCTGGCCATAACTCCGGAGGAGGTATCTCTATTGGTGGCTCTGGTGAACATGAGCTTGACCGTGATTGCCTTCTCTGATCAGTGAGCAATGGTCTATCACTTAATTCTGTTGATCCGCGAGTCAGCATTTGGTCAGCATGACGTCGGTGTAGCTCACCATCCTCCGTCCTCACCATATATGAGCTAGGCCCTTCTACCATTTCTACAGTAGCTCTCATCCATTTCTCTCCTGATCCATAGTTGCGCACCAAAACTGGCTGATCCACTATAAAGCTCCTTACGGTCTGTTGTTGAGCTCTATTATCTAGCTGTTGTTCCTGTGGACTTGGCGCATTATCAGGATGTAAGCTTGATACAGCTGTTCTATATTTACGTCCGTTCAGCATCTCTGCAGGAGTTTTATTAGTAGAACTATTTGGTACTGTCCTGAGTGAATAAAGCGCTCTAGGAAGCTTTTCACTCCACGGTAGGTGGGTCAGGGACATTTTCTTTAACTTATTTTTAAAGGTTTGTATTGCACGTTCGATTTGTCCGTTTGTAGCTGGATGATAGGGCGGCGAGTACAAATGCTTTATGCCATTATTTTTCAAAAATATATTAAATTCATTCGAAGTGAATGCCCTGCCATTGTCTGACACAAGTATATTAGGTAGGCCCTGTGATGCAAATATTTTCCTGCATACAGTTATCACTGCCTCACTAGACATGGAAGAAACAATTTCTGCTTCAAACCATTTACTGTAACTGTCAATCATTACCAGAAAAGTCTTGCCTTGGAATGGCCCTGCAAAATCTACATGCACCCGGCTCCATGGCTTTTCAGTAACAATCCAAGCTTGTGGATCTCTCGGTGGATTATTTCTAACTGCTTGGCATGCCTCACAGCTTCCCACCATTCTCTCAATTTGTGTGTCCATTCCTGACCACCACACATATCCTCTTGCATAAGCTTTTGTCTGGACTACACCAGCATGCGGTGCATGCAATAATCTCAGTACCTCCTGTTGTAAACTAGAAGGAATAATGACTCTATTGCACCACAATAAACATCCTTTATTGTGTGAAAGAGCCTCTCGTCGTGTCCAAAACGGCTGCAGAGTGGTGTCCAGAACTTTATTTGGCCAACCATGAAGAATGTGGAATAAAACCCGCTTCAACACCTGATCTCTCCCTGTTTCGGTGGCTAGTTTAGATATGTCTAAGTTCCAGCCGGCAGGTTGTTCCTCCAATAACAACACATCTCTAAGCGGCTTCACAGATATTTCAGAAGTCTCAGGCTCAGTCCACCTACTAAGCGCATCTGCATTGCCAATCAATCTTCCAGCTCTATACTTGATCTGATAGTTGTAACAACCTAGTTTAAGAGACCATCGCAACATTCTGGGGGAGATTTGATCAGGAATTTGTTTGCTTGGGTTAAATAGACCCACCAAGGGCTTGTGATCCGTAACAATACAAAATATGCGACCCACTAAAAATTCGTGAAATTTCTTCAACCCAAACATGATCGCTAGAGCCTCCTTATCAATTTGTCCATACCTTCTTTCATGAGGCTGCAAAGTTCGCGAAGCCATCATTACGGGTTTTTCGGATCCGTCATCCATTATATGTGCTATTACTGCTCCTAGTCCATAGTCTGATGAATCACAGATAAGCAATAACTCGCGTTCGACCTCATAACCAATTAAGGTCAAATCAGAAGCCAGGAGATCTTTTGCCTTATCAAATGTAGTTTGTTCAACCTCACCCCAATACCAAGGCTTCTTCGTCTCCAAAAGACGGTACAGAGGTTTCAGCAAAGTTGCTTTATCAGGCAAAAACTTTTCATAGAAATTGTACAAGCCTAGGAACGCACGTAGAGCCTGCTTGTTCGTTGGGGCTGGCTTTTCCTTAATTTCTTTGACTTTATTAGGGGATGGATGAAGCCCCTCAGCGTCTATCATATGTCCCAAGAAATTAATGCTGTTGGAAGCAAACACACATTTTTCTAATCTCAATCTGAGACCCATTTCATTTAATTTCTGCAGAACTGCATGTAACCTTCTATCATGCTCCTCAGTCGTCCTTCCAGACACGGCAATGTCATCCAGTAAACATGCCACGCCATCCATTCCTGCCAGCGCCGACGACATTACTCTCTGGAAAATTCCAGGTGCTGCATTCACTCCAAATGCTAGTCTATTCATCCTCATGAGTCCAAGAGGTGTATTTAATGTCAGCAGCATAGCTGTGTCTTCATCCACCTTCAATTGCATGTAGGCTTGTTTTAAGTCCAGTTTACTAAAGATTCGTCCCCCACTGAGCTTAACAAAACTTTCCGTAGCTGCAGGTAGGGGGTATGTATCAACATCAATCGCCATGTTCACTGTGGATCGATAATCTCCACAAATTCGAAGAGAACCATCAGCTTTCTTCACTATCCTTAGTGGTGTAGCCCACTTGGAATATCTCACAGGAGTTAATATTCCCACATTGACCATCTGAGTCAATTGCTCTTCCAGTTGTTTCTTCAAAGGAAATGGCACCGGGCGAGCTTTCATAAAACGCGGCGTGGCGTTCGCTCGCACATGTAGTGAGACCTCTGGCCCCTTGTACTCTCCAAGACTTTCCTTAAATAACTCGGGAAACTGTTTCAGCAAATCATTATTAACATCCGCAAGTGTCCAACAGATTCCAGTTACTTGCAGGTCTAACGCTTTAAACCAACTTCGACCAAGAAGGCTGGGTCCCTCACCCGATACTACAAACAGCTCACATTGAGCCTCTTTGTTGCCCAACGTGACATGTACGTATGTGACGCCAAGGACTTGCAAGGCTTCACGAGAATATGTCACTAATTTAACATTGGTAAGCCGTAGAGGTGGAGGTTTGATCCACAGGCGTCGATAAGTAGCTGCCGAGATTATTGTTCGAGAGGCTCCAGAATCCACCTCCATTGCAATTACAGCACCATTAATTGTTACATCTGCCTTTATTGGAGGTGACTGGCTTTCTGAACAAACAGAGACACCCATCATCTCTTCCTCATTTTTCGTCTTGGCCTCTTCCGTTAAATCTGCCACCTGGTGTTGCTTCTTACTTTTTCTATCACAGGCCGTTGCGATATGCCCCTGGCGTTTACAATAAAAACACCTAGCCTTCTCAAAGGGACATCGTTCGCCTACTCTGTGACGTCGCGCACAATGTCGACAATCCCCAGGACTAATCCTATCAATCTCCATAGGCTCAGTAACATCAATATGAGTTTGCTTCATACTGAGTTTAGTGTCTGGGTATATATCCTGTACAATCGCCTGATGATTAAGACACAGCTGTACAGCTGTTTCATATGTTATTTTCTTAGTTTTCAACAGCTCTCGACGCAAACGCTGATCGCGCACACCCAGCACTAAACGGTCCCGCAACTGACGCTTCAGGTCCACAAAGTTGCACTTGGCACCTAACAAACCAATGGCCGCCACAAAGTCCTGCACGCTCTCACTATCAGTTTGTTTACGTGTATGAAATTTCCCGGCTTGAAGTATTTCATTTAATTCTGGTTCATAGAATTGGTCCAACACTGCAAAAATGTCTTTAAATGAAACCTCAGTTGGTCGTTTTGGCACTAACAGTGACACAATCAATGAATATGTTTCTTTTCCACACTGAGATAAAAATACTGATCGAGCTTTTTCAAGGTTATCATTGTTCACACCAGCCACATCCAAAGAACACAATAATCGTTCCTTATATTCACACCACTTATCAGTCTTAGGGTTAAACTGTCCGGGAAACACAATGTTAGTTAAATTACACGCCATTCTGATACTGATAATATCCTAATTTTCCGAAGTCGCCATTAAAAGATACACGCAGTTTCGGGATTAGAAGCAAACTATTTGTTTCTAGAACATAATGACAATCAGTATTTTATGTTATTTGGAAGTACCCACATGTATATTAATTTTACAGTTACCCACACAATCAATACACAACAGTTTGTATGTTTGTTTGTACCGAATAGGCTCCGAAACTACTGGACCGATTTAAAAAATTATTTCACCATTAGAAAGCTACATTATTCCTGAGTGACATAGGCTATTTTTTAATCCCGAAAACGGGTAACGGGAGAGAAGCCGCGGGGAACAGCTAGCCTTGTCAGCATTATGCTGAGCGATGACCGTTTTGCGTAGTTGTGACGCATACTCTGTATTTGTATTTAAGCTTTCCTTTTGTTTTTTATGGTATGCGTCGTGCCTGGCGCAAATAAATGTTTTTTCTTTCTTTCTTTCTTTACTTGTATACATCTGAAGAATGGTCTTAGCTAGCAAAAATATATTTGTAGTTATTATATTCTAAGACAATAGCTATGCTAGAGTTAATTTACCAGCAAAGGCACTCAAGTGTAAAATAAGCGCTTAAATTCAGTCATCTGTCCTAGCGTGTGAAATACCAATAACAAAGTACTTTGTAAACAGGAACTCCCAACCATGCATCATTGTTTACACCGCCAGAGAAGATAAACAAGCATTCCAATAAGCAACACAGAGTAATCACAGCAATTTTATCTTGTTTATTTAGGTCACTAACTTTTTTACATTTTTTCGACAACTTTCATCTAAACGGCATACCCGAGGTACAGTTTGTGCTCCAAATGCAACTGAACCGTGAAAGTCATTGTCATTTCTCATGACATCATTGCTTTTTTGCACTTTCAAATGCCATGACAGAGTTTGATGTTTTAGCTAGTACGAACCATTATATCCTCGTCGATAATCTCATAAATCAATACATTGTACATACAAAATAACTTAACAGAAACAATTATAAACACAGTCCGTATGATCCAGTGAAACATCATTATTTCACGTAATATGTTAACTTCCCCAAAACATTGGATAAAAATTGAACTTTCCTGAGCACGGTATCTACTGACCTTTGATTGAATGGGCGAACCCTTACAGCCACTTTCACCGAAGCCATTGTCACACATTATATTGTCAATAGTTACAATTTTATTTTAAAATTACATTTATCCACAAAAATACGACACCACAAAGCAAGTTGACATTTTTGTTTGATTGACAGTTTGTGGAGTGACGTTGCAATATGGAAAAATATTAACTTTAAAATTCGATTTAATAATGAAAACAAAACGTATGTTATGATATTTAGAATTTATGAAAGTTACAAAATCAATTCATTGAAATGGCTCCATTATTCGTACACGCTTTTTGTGATTATTTTATTTTATCAAAGCCCGCGAAGCGATTCCTTTTTTATTAATTTTAGTGTTGCCCTTACCAGCTATACCAACTAGTCGAATGAAGATATACTAAAATCGATTAAACATATTTATTCATTTTCATTCAACTTAGCCAAAAAATAGGTGATTGATAATTGTGATTCTTCTTGAATTAGGCGGCTTTATGATTCAACCAGATGTCAATTCCCCATCCTGTTTAAAAAACCATTGAATATTTATTTTCCTTTTCTTTTAGTAGATTATTTGCTTTTATTTTTTATTAAAATTAAACTACTTATTTGACTTTGCTGATCACCAAATTAGCTTTATTTTGCTAACTCCTACGTCCTATCCCTAACTCAAATTACATTAAATTTTTAACTCCACATGTTTTATTTATTTTAATTTAATTTGAGAGATTAGTCGATTTAGCGTCAATGTGTAGATTTTCTACTAATATAATAGTAATCTTTGCTAGCACTACTCTATTGCTGTCGATTTCTATCTGTCCGAGGAAAGGTTAGAAATTTTTAATTTGATTTTTGCAAAAATAATTGGTAAATATAATAGGTTCTTTCGCTTATTAATCGTAATTGTAATTAAACCCAGCCATGATATCTGTTTATTCATACAAAAGTTACAAAACACGAGATTGTCATTGAGGGTAAGTTGTAACATTACATAATAATGTGTGTATGTTCTTCCGTCAGATAGCCAATCGTCACGATGTCGAGCGCCCCGGGCCGCCCCATGAAGTTCCCCTACACCTTCAGCGCGAAGATCGCGCAGTTCCCCTTGAAGTACTACGTCCAGAACCAGTGGATCTGGAAATACTGGTTGATTGGAATCGCCGTTTCTGTCCCCGTCTTCTACAAGATCAACAAATTGGGTAAGTTGGAATAAATTACACTTACAGCCACTTTAGTGCTACCTAGATAAACTTATTCTTTGTCTTGTAAAAGTCTCTTGTTTAACAGTTTTATAGTGAAGTCCGAATAGTATACTCCCTATAATAATTGATTGGTCATGGTGTATTTACCATAAGGTTTTACAGCAGTTACTGCTTCAGAGTCCTATTCATAAATATTCAAGCATACAGTAAGACCCAATCTTTTGGCTGGCCTGCAGTTGGGTACAAATGGCGCAATTGGTATTTTTATTGATTCGTTTCCGCGAGATTTTCTTACAGGAGATGCTTCAGGATTATGTTCATAAATATTCAAACTTACCGTAATCCCCAATATTTTTGGTTGGTCGAAATTGGCTAAAAAAGCCTAAGAAGTAGTTAATCTCATAGCAAAACAGCAGCACACCATGCCATGGACATCGGACAGCCCACATTCAACCCAGCCAAAAGGATTGGGTATTAATGAATTAAAGAAAGAAAGAAAGAGAATCTGTATGAAAGCACACTGATAGGAATTATTAATTAGTTTTTGATACTGATGAACAATATTCTGAGATCAATAAACAGCCTCCCATCTTGATCCCTAAGCTCCTTCATTCCAATCCTCCTTATTTAATGTCATGTGCAAGTTCAACATATTAAAGCAAAAAATATCTTTTTCTCCAGCTAACTCCCCCGGCAACGTCGCTAAATGGGCAGAGAGCAGGAGGAAGGAGGCTGCAGAGCACCACTAAATTAAGAATACTTGCAATAGAACTGGGTTATAAGGAAACCAACTTGTGTGATTTATTTATGTTGTAAGCGAATATTAAATCATGTAATAGTTATATTGTAGTTTATTTTGCTTTTCCCTGCTGCTTATCCCACAGGAATCATAGCTTTTCGATACTGTAACTGAACTAAAACTGATTATGAAAATTCTTCGAAAAACGGTGATTTAAAACAAAAAAAAATCTAATGTATTTTCGTTAACAGTTTAGTACTTTCACTGATTATCTCTTACAAAGATAAAAAAAAACCTCGTTTACGGAGACGCGGGGCGTAGTTTCTTCGAAAACGCTAATGTTTCTGCGTATACACTCATACAACGCATAAATTTGAATTTAGTGCGGCTCGCGCCACCAAAAACGAGGTTTTACGACAGATCATCAAATTCTTGTCATCTGGGTACTTACAAACTCTGCATACACCAAGTATTAGTAAGAAAGAAAGAAAAATACATTTATTTAGCACAGACTAAAAGACTAGATACATAATAATAAACATCAGATAAAATTAAAAAAAAAGCCTATTAAAAAGTCTGTTGTAAGAAGTTAGGAAAGTGAGCCTCACGGCCCTCACGGCTGGCGCCAAAAAGGCCCAGTTCAGCAAAAATGCCAGACAACTCAACAAGTGCCTGACGCTGGTAAGTTTTTCACTGCCATAACAATATCAACTTACGCCTGTTGAAATAAAGTCGAATCAAGACTGGTCTTCATTTTTCGTCCGCAAAAGTAAAACCACAGTAAAAATATACAAACAGTATGGAAACTGCCTACAAACGCTCGAAACGGCACACCAAGTCACGGTCACGAAGTGACCACTCGTCGCGACACTTAGTACTGACATTACCTTGAAATCGCACGAACGGTCTCGTCGGTGCGTACGTTTGGGTGAGAGTGCCGTTTCGAGCGTTTATCGGTAGTTTCTATACTGTTTGTATATGTTTACTGTGTTAATACTAACTCTAAAATTGGGATAATAGTCGGATGGCCGATGGGGCCGAAAAGTTGCTGCGTTGGAAAGCCTTCCACTAGTTGGACCGATGACCTGGTTAAGGTTGCAGGAAGGCGCTGGATGCGAGACGGGGGTCAGTGGGTTGTCTTAGGGGCGGAGTTTTAGGAGTTGGATTATACGCTTAGGGACAATATTCAACCAAAAAAAAAAATTGTACTAAATTTTCACGTTTTTTTTTTTCGGATTTTTCCTAAATTTTTTGAAGTAGTACCTATCGGGTTGACCTTGACCATAAAAATCATTTAGGTTCTGAGAAGCATAGCCCTACGACGCACTGTTTTCGAATTATGGGCCGCCGAATTTTATTTGATTTTGCATATAACGCTTTATATTTCCAAAATGGTAATGAACAAAAGGTTTAGTTTAGTTTCATTCCTGAAAGCTTTTCATAAAAGAAATTGTTGCTCTAGTCGATAACCATGAGATGATGTAAGAAAATTCAAAAATAAATTTAGGTATTTTTCTAAGTGTCCATTTTTCGGTGTGTCTTAGGCAAAAAATAACCAAAATTTAGCCTCCCCTGTGTACCATAATTATATTGTGAATGTGTGAGTGCACTGTCTGTCAAACACTCTGTAATAAACTAACGATCAAAGACCTTAGCGATCATTTGTGGCACCCTTGTTCTTATTTCTGCACCTCCCATTTGAAATCATATCACAATCGCAAAAGGATGTCAACATTAATCTTCTTCAAATAAATTTGAAAATAGAAAACCCAACGTTTTCTTGACCTGTTCACCCCTAGCCTCGAGTTAATGAAGTATAATTATAAAATAACATGATCACGACTGTAGCGCAGTATAAATATGGACGAAAAGTACGGAAACGACCTACAAACGCTCGAAACGGCACAAGGACACAAGCATGCGCATCGACGAGACCCCTAAGCGGCTCGCACTACTGACAGCACTGCGGACGCTGTTAAGGTCTCGTCGGTGCGCATTTTTGTGAGAGCGTGCCGTTGCGAGGGTTTGTAGGTAGTTTCCTTACTGTTTGTTTATTTATACTGTGACTGTAGTCCCTGAACTTGTCTTGGTCCTCCTAAAGGGTTGACATGGTGTAATTCGATTCCACCGGTGACGATAGTCGAAGTTTATATTCAACGTTATTTCAAAGAAGGTAAAGTCGATATTTGTTTGTAGGCGATACTCTGAATTTTATGTTAGATTCTTGAGCAAAAATAAGTGGTTTTTTACACGACTGCTGAAGGAGGGTAATGTGTCCTATCAGTCTATGTATGTATGTTTGTTCCTTTGTTCCCACCATTTTGTGTCACTTTAGACCCCTGTGTTACAGTGAGCTGCTAGCCGTTTAAGTGCTCATATACTCAATTAGAAATTTTTACTTTTTACAGTCCGGTCAACAGATTTTGGGTTATATTCTGTAAACACACAAACCAACTGTTTACTACACCTGCCATTAGTCATGTACTAACGCAACAGAAGTTAAAATTGGTTGAACGGGCTGTCAAAAGGGATTACAGTCATTGATGTATTAAAAAGAGGAAGATACGTTACGCGCTAACATAGCGATCAGAAAACCTGGGCTCGGCGTACGACATCCACCGAAACTCACACATCTGTGTTCAGTGTCATCACCAGTATCAAACCTACAGTTACCGATAGACAAGGACAGAGATATGAGACGGCGCTGTAGTCAAGAAAGTCAGACAAGCAAAATCGCGTTAGCCGCCGAATGTTGGCCGAATCACCGAATGTTTACTATTAAGAATAAAATGACATTGCAATATGTGCGTATCGTGTCTCTCACGCATGTTTGTAATATCTATCTCGCTCTCACAAATATGGCGAAGCGAACATTAAATATTATTGTAATTTTCACCAAATTAACCTTTTTAACTGTACTTACGAGTGGTAAGTGATCCCGTGTGACTTATTTTTCTTCCTGTTATTATTTAAACACTGTTTAGCTACACAAGAAGTCATTTTGATGCGTATTTATTGCAAAATAAACATAAAAACAATGAAATTAATGAGCTGTGTGATCAACAATGTGCCGTGCGCGACTGAGTACCCGCTACGGGCATTCACTTAGATAGGACCAAGCGCTGTGAGCAGTCCCGTATCTTCCTCTTTTTAATACATCAATGATTACAGTACAACTATTTTATTAATGTCTCTCGGCAATCATCGTATTTTCGAATATAAAAGAATGCTAATTTCCATGTCTATCGATTATTAGTAATAATTTGAATTCAGAACTATGTAGAGCTGTAAAACTATTTTCCTTTTTAAATTTACTTTACTTTTTAACTTATTAACCTTTTTAAGAAGTTGCCAAAGTCAGATATCTGACCGATGGATAGTTCAAAAACTACATCAAACGTGTCCTTATTAAAGAAGCATATTATAAAATCAAGGACTTCGTTGAAGAAAAAAAATTGGCTTTAGCTCCTTCTGCGCATGCGGGTAACTCAAAAACGGCACAAGTATGTGGATGTCTCTAACTATTCTCAATCTCATTATTTCTCTTTGTTTTATTTTTCCTTCTTTTAATTACTCTTTTTACAATGGTTATCAATCATCTTTATAGCCCTTTGCTAAGAATAGTTACAGCACTGATAACAACATTTGTGCCTCATGTTAAATTTAGTCTTGATATACTTTTTATTTTACCTTTGTATAGATTCTTTTACCGATTGTTTTGTAAATGTGTGAACATTGTAGGCCTTCTAGATGCTTGTTAACTTTTCAATTCGTCTTATTTTCTTTCGTTCATATAATATATAATCTTTTCTTTTTTTCTCACGACTTCTAATGCTGTAACATGGAAATATTGTAAAACCAAACCATATTTTAAAAGAGTAACCGTGGAGTTTCTTTCCGGTTCTTCTCCATAGGAAACGAACAACCCGAACCGTGCACCTTTTATCGACGTTTTATATGTGCCCCTGTAGGCCCAAGTGAAAAAAAAAAAAAAAAATGAACTTTAGCAGCTTTCTTCCCATTTTTTAAATAAAGTACATTAAGTTAAAAGTGTATTAACAACTCTATATACGTCCAAGTTGATTGAAATTGAGAGCGTCCGGTCTGCATCAAGTGCAACTGATAGAAATTCGATGACTGACGAAACACGAAGTTTGCCGAGGGATTTAAAGAAAATAGTTGCAATGTAGATGTCTAATTATTATATTTCAAATGGTACTTTATAGTACTTTGAGAAGTCTAGTGTTATTTGATTTAATAGGGCATGGGATGAGTAGAAAGTTGGGAAATGTAGTGAGACACAGTCGGAATAAAAAAACCAAGTAACTGTACGTGGGTGTTTAATTCACTACAATATAAATTAATATAAAACTTATAAATTACATAAATAAATAATCGCTGACAAAATGATCATCATTATTATGGAAAAAACAAATCACTGAGAACAATTTACATATTACGTTTATTATGTAGGAATGCTCTGGTACGATTTGTTTGTACAGTCAACCATTACCCACGCTAACTCTCGACGTGTCAGCAGAACAGTCATCAACCGTAATAATACTAGCTGTATTGACGACGTAATAAAAATAAACAAATTTTACAAGAATTAAAGTGCAATGCTACATAATTTGCGGGAACAAGGTTGCTACTATCAAACAAAACTACATTTGTGAAAGTTTTGAGTATCAATATTAAAATCACAAAAAAAAAATAGCAACCATGTCCAAGAAATACAATTCATTTTCATAATAATATCAAAACTAAAAAAAATATCGGCTTTGCCTAAGTAAAAAACAAAAAAAAACCAATGCCGTTCCAACGTAAAAAAGAGCAACAAATAAAATTTTGCAAAACAAAACACAACTTTCACATCGATTGATTGAAAACACGAGATTTTATTGTTGTATGAAATAAAAGCTACTTTCAAACTTATACACTAACAATTTTATAACTAAAACACTAAATGTCTAAGAGGCTTATACACAATGGCTTATGATGGGCCATTACTATCAACCCTGTAGTCACTAATGTGCTACATGAGCTTGCAACACATTTCAAATTTACTCATGGCAACACAGTAAATTCTCATAATGATATTTCATTTAAAACATGCAACAATCAACTAGCGTGAAAAAACTGTATCTATATTATGTAAATGCTTGTCACCAAGTATGTAGCACAAGAGTGTTAATAACAATAATAACGTCGAACACAAGCCTTCACTGACGTAATAATTATTACAAATTTCTAACGTCACTAATGAGGTTTCACTAAATGCAAACGACTCAAATCATTAGAGCTAAAAAACTATAGTTGATTCATTTTGGACTGGCAATAGCGGGCGTTGCCTTTTTCCTAATATATCTTTGTAGGATAGGCTAGACCACTATCTCACCGGATGGTAAGCGATGATGTGGCCGACGGTGAAGCACGCTTGCCTAGAAGTAACCTATTCACTCTTGACTTATAGACTCCCAGGTTTAGGCAAGTTATCCAACTGTGTATTGTTTTGCATTAGTAGATCACTATAAATTTCGATTTAGAAAACTTTGTCTTTATTAGCAACTGGCGCGGGCCTACAGACTTTGTCCTGCCCGGGTCCAAACCCGATTGCGCCACCTACCGGGTTCAATTGTGAATCTAAACCATCTAAGGACTCCAGTTTGTCGAGTTTTGCGCTTAGCAAAACATTTAGCCACTCATCTTTATTTATATAGATTATTTTAAATGATTATATATGTAGGAGGGTCAATAACCGCTATTGCCATGCTAAAACGCAATAACTTATGCAGTACTATCACCAAAATTGTAGAAAGAACATAAAAAATCACAAAAATGGCATAATTATTTAATGAAATGCAATAAAAAACAATACCGATTTAATTGTTGAATGTTTCGTGCGGACACCATGCTCTATAGTAAAACATTTATATTTAATAAGCTTGGGAAATTCGATATTCAAACGCTAATATTAAAAATATTAATCAATCAATCGACTTTGTCCCATTTTCTTCAAAAAACTACGAAAAAGAAGGTTGTAGTAACACATAATAATTATCGAGAATCGTAACAATATTATATGACAACATTTACTTAGAGATGGAATGAATTCTTTACAAATACAACTATTCAGGGCAATAATATCATAAATATTTAAACATAATGATCAGTCATATTCATAAAAATTTCATAGGCCCACTTGCACGAAAAACTATGAGATTTATTGACTATCATACAATAATTTGTCATTTTAACCCCGTGTCAGCCAACTCGGGATGGATGAAATGGCAACAGGTCACTGGAACAACTTGTGACGCATGGATGCCCCTCAAGTTAAAGGGGAAAATTTACAAGTCCGTGATAAGACCTGTCGAACTGTATGGATCAGAATGTTGGGCTGTGAAAAAGATGCGATGAAAAGAAATTGCATGTAGCAGAGATGAGAATGTTGAGATGTATGTGCGGAGTGACGAGAATGGATAAAGTGAGATTTGAAAGTGGCGCCAGTGACAGAAAAGTTGAAAGGAAACCGTTTGTCCTGGTATGGTCATGTGATGCGGAGGGATGAAACGCATGTTACTAAAAGAGTTATGAATATAGATGTGGATGGATGGAGAGGGAGGGGACGGTCAAAGAAAAGATGGATTGACTGTGTGATATGAAAGAAAATGGTGTCAGTGATGGAGTGACGGGGAACAGAATGGAAGAAGAAAACGTGTTGCGCCGACCCCAAGTAACGTGGGACGAGGGCAGGAAGATGATGATGAACGCGTGTCAGGAACTCTTGTTAAGTTATTCGTGCAGGCGGGCCTTTAGCTGTTTAGCACCTGATTAACGAAATTAGCAATAGATTTGAATTGAAAATCTGGTTACCAGGTGCTTAACAGTTCTGAAGTTTTTTATGAAAAAGACTGTTTATCTGCTAAAATAATATAAATGTAGTTCCTACAATACACTCAGATACTGCTAAGCTTTAAAAATCTTTTTCGACCAGCAGCCTACTTGCGCAATATATAAATTCACGAAATAGATCTCAACTCTTTCATTTTGACAATGGAACAGCATTCATTTCGTGTTTTACGCTGTCGAGAAGACATATTTTTAAATATAAAAGAGAAACGGATTAGGAACTGCTTTCGGTCGTGATGGAAACTCTTATGCTCCGCATGTACGACCAACATGCCTCGGCAATCCATTTGCAGAATCCTGCTAGACTACACCCGGCAATGTATTGCACAATGCAATTGCAACAAGGGTAGAAGTTGCAAATCAGTAGCTGTATTGGTCAACAAAAGTTGCCAACAAGATGCAATTTTTGTAGCCCGTTTACAGGCACCTTTATTTAGTGTCTTGCGCAATTAGGCTGCAGGTCTACTTGCTTGATATTTCTGTGCTTAAGCATACCCAAGTGTCTTGTTTTTTTTTTGTGTTGTGCTTCGAAAATGTGGCCCACAAGATTCGATCAGGCTTTATTATATTTTTATCAGCATAATTATAGTTTCTACTTTTCCTTTTGTCTACAACAATATTATGATAAGTCCTCAATATCTAAACAGTATAAATATTTTCCTATAACTCAAACGGAATATTTTCTAGCGTTTGTAC
Source organism: Orthosia gothica (assembly GCA_949775005.1). Taxonomy (NCBI): domain Eukaryota; kingdom Metazoa; phylum Arthropoda; class Insecta; order Lepidoptera; family Noctuidae; genus Orthosia; species Orthosia gothica. Next base: position 2,275,474 of record OX459053.1, on the reverse strand, counting down.
GGAATACCAAAATATCATAAAAAGCTCTTTGTGTAGTAGTATATTTTTTTTACTTCTAGAAGAAGCGTATTTGGAAAAAACTGACATTGGTCCTAAATTATATATTCTTTAAAAAAAATACAGTATTCTTTTTTATAAGGTTTGTAAATGTAGTAATTAAACCAACAAGAGATTGACGAATTTAGCTGAATAAGTTAGTAAGATCTCAAATGAAAACAATTGGTACAGTCAACGATAAAAATCACCAATCGCAAGCAATAATTGTAATTGTAAGTTGGCATTCAACAAATTGTATACTTTTGGTCTAATTTATGATGCTGAGAGTACTTTCAAAAAATAATATATTTTATTATTTGTTCATCTGATATTAGAAATCACAACTTTACATATTATTTCGGGCAAAATCAACATTTTATAGTTATTCTAACAATGGCGGAAATAGCCAGGCAGATTAAACATATTATATATATTATTTTTGCTATTTTTTAAAGCCTTGTAGCCTTACAAGTTATTACTGGAATATTATTTAAGCGATAGTGTAGGATTCTCAATCTTCGAAGTTAAGCAACGCTTGCCGAGGTTGGTCCGTGGATGGGTGACCAATACTGACATACCGAGACTCTTCCTCGTGCTTCGGAAAGCACATTAAGCCATTGGTTCCGACTTGCATTAGTAGATCTTTGAATCTCGTTACGGGTAGCCAGAAGTCTGAACTCGGACACCAGACTTGCCTAGGGATATTCTGTTACCCAGTTACTGGGTTGTGGAGGTCAGATAGGCAGTCGCTCCATATAAAATGGGAGAATAGCTAGGCAGATTGATCGATAGTTTAGGATAATCTATCTCTTTCCACCGGCACGGGGTCCCGACGCTAAGAAAGAAAATTTGGTTCAAATAAATATTGCTAGATGGCGCGATATGCATCGATTTGTTATTGAATAGTGTGTAAAATTATCATTTTCTAAAATTGGGCTTGTTGAATCAACTCTCCTAAACACAAAAATATGGAATACTGGGTTCTTAATTCACAATTTAAAAATTATTTGAACAGATAATTTAAAATTGATAATTTTCCAATAGATGGCGTGGTTTTAAATTTCTGAATCCCACTCGGTTTTTAAATTTGTATTGTAACATTCGTACCACATTTTTTTAAATTCACGAACCGAGTAAACCCTTTTACTTGCAAGTCGCTGCTAACACCATCTATTCCCGTAGAACGGAACCGAACGCGATCGATGTACTTATAAAAATAATCAGCTGAGTCAGACGAAAACCGCTAGTTAGGTCGGCACGGTTTCTTTATATGGGATGAGGCATCTGTATGCTAGTATTATATTATCTGTTAAATAGCGTTATATCCTTCACTCCTTTTAAATTCTATCGTTAAATAATTGTCCAGTATTGGTTATGTTTCATTACGCCCTAAGATTTGTCTTTAATTTAGCACTATACATTACAATTGACATTAATACTTAGTCATTTATAAAGTTATCAACTTTCACCAGTCATTTTCAGTTATCGCCGGTCAAAGTGGCGATAGTGTATTTCCGAACGTTAGGTTACCAGCACTAGACGTTTGGAAATAACTTCGAAGTTTATTCTTTTTATATATTTTTAAATCACAATTATTTTATTTATTTTTTATTAGTGAAATCACGTTTCAAGTTTATTATTTTTGTTAATTTTATTCGTCTTTTTTATGCTTTTATCTCGATTTTTTTTAAAAGAGTAAGTATGGAGTTTCTTGTGCGTTCTTCTCCATAATAATCTACTTGCCGAATACACGGTAGAATCAATTTTTATTACTTGTACATTTTAATTTTAATTCGACGTTCAAAAGTGCCGTTTATTGGCTTAGTTGAATAAATATATTAGACTTTGACTTTGAAACTTGGAAGTAATTTTTTCATATTATACAAAAAGTTGGGACACACGTAATTTGGAGTCATCTTAAATATTTTATGTCAGTTGTTTAAAAACATACTTCTTGTGGTTGAAAAAAGGAAAACAATGTTGCAATGTTTCCGGAACGAGTATGTAGTTTTATAATGTGTCAAAACCTTCTCTAATGTCAAATTTTGACAGCTTTTCCGGGGAAAATTGAGTTTGACAAATACTGAACTTCATTTATTCATTCCTAATCAAAATTGAAAGAAAGTTTGTAGATATCAGATCGTGAATTCACCTTTAAGCTGGGAACAAATTATTGGACGCGGCTGACAGCCGCGACTGATATGTGTGCACAGTCGTTTGGGACGCGTCCGAGCGCTTATTCCATAGACAATATAGCTTATTCAACGAAGAATGTTTACGTAGAAACATGTCGACTACTGAAAGTGAGGACGCAATTCTCTGCTGCAAACACTCGATAAGTTTTTCTTCCATTTTTATTTATAACCTCACACGCATGTGCGAGATATCGCATAGTCTGAGTTGTTCTAACGCAGGGTCGCGTCCCGCACCTGTTGCACACTGTCCCCGGACGTTTTCGTCTGCTAAAAACATCCAGCGAGCCAGATTTCTATCGGACGTCCGAACGTCCAAGGTCACGTCCGTGAGTTACGTCCGATAGTTTGCACAATGTAATCCACATTCATTACCTAGATACTCTTTAAGTCGCGTCCGATAATTTGTTCCCAGCTTGATTCACGAATTCCTAAATCAAACAACTGTTTTGTTCTTTCATTCATCCGCTGATCAACAGCCAGTTTGTATATTTGGTTTAATTTCGATGGTTTCGTCATGTTTATGATATTATTATTAACATTTACAAATTTTACAATAACATAGTCGTGACAGGCTTGCTCAAGTCCAACCCTTAACGCCTATTTCATACAACGTCAGGCGGCAACCATATCCTTATAAAAAAAAAAACTACCAAAATTTGCATTTCAATACTAGATAACGTACTTTATTTAAGTACGTCACACATAATACGATTTAAATGGAACCTTATGTAGTTTACAGCTTGGCAACACGGAGGGGACAGGTGTAAATAACAATATTCATCATCATAATATCAGCCGAAAGACGTCCACTGCTGGACATGGGCCTTCCCCAAGCGTCGCCACATTGACCGGTCCCGTGCGTCTCGCATCCAGCGGATTCCCGCAATCGTACCGATGACCTGGTGAAAGGTCTGCGGTCCACCTAGTGGGAGACCTTCCAACGCAACGTCTTCCGATACGCGGTCGCCACTCCAGATCTTTTCTGCCCCATCGGAAATCCGTTCTGCGAGCAATGTGCCCTGCCCACTTAAGTTTGACAATTCTTCGGGCTATGCTATGTAACCTTGGTTCTCTTGCAGATGAAATAACAACATTACTGAATCAAAATAACAAAAAAATGAGTTTCAAATTAAATCCTAGACCTTACATTAAGATCTCCTGTGCTGTGGTGAAGCATTTATGTATTTTGTTTATTCGTTCAAATACTTGTTTCTCATTTTAATGTAACCCAATTGTTATCACTGACGACCTCAATGTAAGACAGCATCAGTCTGTCTAAAACCATCAAATTGTACATTTTTTGGCACAGCTGTGAGATACTATGTTTTTTCTACTGAACCATCTTCACAGGGTGGCTGGCAGCAGCAGGATGAGAGATGCCGAAAATGGATGTGTACAATTGGAGGGGCCTATGTCCAGCTGTGGACTGCTGAAGGCTGACGATGAACTATTATTGTTATGTTATCAGTGGTCTGTTTGCCAAGCTGTAGAAACAAACCAGGTGATCACAAGCCTCTGTTACAATCTCCGTGCACAGGTCACTCTCGCTTGGCTCGCTTGCTCTGTGGAGCCTCGTCGTCCGAGGATGGAGAGGGCCTCTTGACAGAGGAGGCTTCGGAGCCCTCTAGCTCGATCTCCGGCAGGCAGGGGAGCTCGAGCTCTGTGCAGCGCTTGTTCAAGTATCTTTCCAGGCGGTTGCCGGCTCTGGAATGGAAAAGTTAGGGTAATTAGAGAAAATGTAGTATCCTAAAGCTAGGTGTAACTAAATGTAATATTTTTGGCAGTTGTTGCTGGTCAGTCAGAAGCCAGCTTACCTAGTAAATGGGTTTTGGAGATCAGATAAGCAGTCGCTCCCTAAAATAAGAGCAATGGTGGTCCCATGGTAATGGCCGCGACTTACAAGTTCTAGGTCGTGGGTTCGAACCAGTGGCGTAGCGAGCCTTGGCGGTGCCCCGTATAAAAATTTTGGGGCCCCTTATGAAGGGTTTCTCATAAAAGATAAAAAAATGTTTTCATAAAATTAAAAGAAATATTATTTCATCATATTCTTTTTTCCAAAAAATTTACAAACAATTCAAATTAAATATACACTTTACGTGCCTTTTTTTCGGCAAACCAATTTATTTAATCATTTATAGCTGATGATGACTTTAGTTTTTCTAAAGTTTCTGCCTCTATGGACAATAGTGACAGGTCTGACAGGCGAAAAAAAAAATTGGGAAAGTTTTATAAATTTTTTCTTAAGCACGTCGGGGTCCCCCGTGGCTCCCGTGCAATTGATACGGCAGAAACATCGTGAGGAAACCAACATGTCTTTGAACCAAAAATTCGAAGACATGTGACTTCCACCAACCCGCACTGGGCACGCGTGGTGGATTACGGCCCATTCCCGCTCACAGAGAGGAGGCCCGCACGCACAACGGACCAAAGGGGAATCTAAGAGCGATAAAGGGGGGGCCCCTTCTCTCTATATATATCTATTTTATCCCTTTAAAATATCTGTATTTGGAAGACTGGCAACCGACCCTAATATGGTTGAAAATAAAGTGGCGTTTTATTATTATTATTACTCACTTGGCGACAGGATGTGAATCCTTATTGTATGTGTAACAGTTGAGGAACACGAGCGCGGCGTCCGCTATCAGCTCCTCATCCGTGCTGTAGTCTCCCGCTTCTAGCTTGTCGCGGATTGTCGTGAAGTCCATCGGCTGGTCGATCACTTGCAGGTAGTCAGGTACCTGGGAGAGATAAAACTTAAATTAGGATTCTTTATTGTCAACTTTTAACTTGATAGACAGACAGACAATCAAAACACCAGACAGATAGTCAGACAAAGACAGACAAATAGGCAAAATCCATTCTCCGGGACTTCGTCTACTTAAGACTTAAATGCAGTCCATCTGCTTAGACTCAAATGCAGTCTGTCTGCTCAAACACAAATGCAGCCCGTCTGCTTAGACACAAATGCAGTCTGTCTGCTCAAACACAAATGCAGCCCGGCTGCTTAGACACAAATGCAGCCCGTCTGCTTAGACTCAAATGCAGTCTGTCTGCTCAAACACAAATGCAGCCCGTCTGCTTAGACACAAATGCAGCCCGTATGCTTAGACTCAAATGCAGTCTGTCTGCTCAAACACAAATGCAGCCCGTCTGCTTAGACACAAATGCAGCCCGTCTGCTTAGACTCAAATGCAGTCTGTCTGCTCAAACACAAATGCAGCCCGTCTGCTTAGACACAAATGCAGCCCGTCTGCTTAGACTCAAATGCAGTCTGTCTGCTTAGACTAAATGCAGTCTGTCTGCTTAGACTCAAATGCAGTCTGACTGCTTAGACTCAAAGGCAGTCTGCCTGCTTAGACCCAAATGCAGTCTTAAACACAAATGCAGCCCGTCTGCGTAGACACAAATGCAGCCCGTCTGCATAGACTCAAATGCAGTTTATTAGCTTGGACTCAAATACAGTTTATCTGCTTAGACTCAAATGCAGTCTGTCTGCTTAGACTCAAATGCAGTCTGTCTGCTTAAACTCAAATGCAGTCTGTCTGCTTAGAATCAAATGCAGTCCGTCTGCTTAGACTCAAATGCAGTCCATCAACTTCGACTCAAATGCAGTCCGTCTATTCTACAGTTTATTGTACTCACATCGTCAAGCGACACGGGCTCGTAGAAGGGCCAGCAGTCTTTGTGCTTCATGACGTCACGCAGCAACGCCTGCAGTGACTCCTCGTGCAGCTGTGGTGACAGACGACTGCTGCGCTTCTTGCTTGTGCGTTCCTCTGTAATATACCAAGAAACAACATTAATTAACATACTACACAACCCTGTCTAGCGCGGAGATAGTGGACTCCAGGTTATCATCATTATCTAAAATTTGGTAGGTGGCAGGGCCATTGACCTTGACCCGTCACCAGGGGACCAAAGGTGCCATACACGGGGTCGTCTGACACCCATGTGCTGGTCACAGCGCACAGTGTGTACTGGTGCGCCGGTGATGGGGGGTACTCCCCCGAGGAGGGTCCGGTCACGGAAAGCCGTGGCAGGTACGGAGATGTACTTACGCGTGCCCGTGTTCCCGCCATAAGCGGCACAGGAGGACACCGTGGAGTTTTAGTAGGTTAGAGTTCCACATAACTGCGCAATCTCCCCGTGGTAGCGCAGTATGCATGAGCATTTATCCACGATAAACAAAAAAGTTTGTCATCATCATTTCAGCCGCGAGACGTCCACTGGTGTACAAAGGCCTTCCACAAGTGTCGCCACATTGACCGCTCCCGTGTGTCTCGCATCCAGCGGACTTCCGCCACCCTCACCAGGTCAGGACCCCAGTTACCATAAGTAATTGCATGCGTACCATGATGCCCATTTGTTAGTGAGTTCTTTGATCTTCTGCCTGTTGTTTGTCCACTTGTGTTCAATTCTTTCTCTTGTTCGTGATTTTTTGATCTGGAAAATAAAACGGAATATTTTGGAATTGTAAACTGTCTTAATGTAGAACTTTTTTCGACCTAGAATACTTACACACAGGTAAGACAAAATCTGAACCTCGAAGCCTCATCAGAAAGCAGGAGGGAGTAAAGAGACATAAAGACGTTTGGAAACCATAATGTGGTCACGACTCCCAGCATTGGGCAAACAACGCAAAGAGGACAAGGTTATAAGAAATATGATCAACTAGCTTCTGCCGCGCCTTCGCCCGCGTGGGTGTCAAATGGAAATTATCCCACGGGAACATACTACCGGGATTAAAAGTATAGTCTATCTCTGTGCCAAATTTCATCCAGATCCGTTCAGTAGTTTTTGAGTGAAAGAATAACAAACATCCATCCATCCATCCTCACAAACTATCGCGTAGTAAGGTAAGGGCTCAGTGGTAACGGCCCCGACTTATGTCTCATATATCTTGGGTTCAAACCCAGGCAGACACTTTGTGTATATTATTTCATCACCACTGCTCCAAAAACAGTGAAGGAAACCGGCATGTCCACCAACCTGCACTGGGCCCACGTGGTGGATTAAGGCCAATTCCCTCTCTCACAGAGGTCTGTGTCCCAGCAGTGGAAACATTAAAAGTCTGATGATGAAGGTCATAGTGCTAAAACTGTGTTACTGTACTCACTTCCTTCCCCGTTTAGCGGATCCATTGTGCAGCGGCGAGGACTCCTTGCTGCTCCTGGAACGTTTGGGCTTCAGCTTCACCAGCGCTGTGTTATAATCGCTGTCGTCCGAGTCTGTAAGCAAAGGACCGTTAGTTTTGACTGTAATAAGTAGGTGTTGCCACAGAGTAGTTGATAAATGGAGTTCTACATTGCCGATCAATTTTAGTGCCCTGTCTCATGCTTTTTCTGTCATTAGAAGATAAAGTCAACGCAAGCTAACAAAAAAAATAGTAGTTTTATGCAATAGTCATATAATATGGGTTATTAAAACACGAGCGTTTATAATATTAACACGCGAGTGTTTTAATACCTAATTATATGCCGTTGCATACACTATTTTATCTTCACTCATACAGTTGAAATAAAATAAAAGTGGAAACGGAAAAAAATATGCAATATGGCGGGCAATTTAGATTCTCATTGCACCATGACTGTCAATGTCAATGAGCCCATAAGCGCCAATAAATTAAAAGTAAAAGTGTGCAATAAAAATTTGAAAATCGAAGGAAAATGTTGCACTGTAATGGTATTTTTTTAAAATTTTACCTATCCACGTATATAAAGTACGTGCTTATGCAATATTTTTTGAATTCATATTTGGAACATTACGTTGCGAGTGTAGATAAAAGTCGTTAACACCTGTCTACCAATGTATTGCAAATATTTCAAAACAAGACGAATTAAATGTAAGAGCAGTGTCTCTAACAGAATCACAACAAACGTATCGCGGTAAAAGGCGTCTTTGACCCTTTCACTTGGCATGAGATACAAAACTTTTGGTTCAAACCATGTTCAGTTTTATTTAATTAGGTAGGTACTTATAAGTATAATGAAACTAATATACCAAATTATAACCATTATTTGACAATTATTTTCAGTAATTACTCAATATCTCATAAACACGTGGACCGATTTACATGATTTAAACGGATAAAATGGTTCTAGCCTATACCTTTTATTTGAGACCAAAATTATCTAAACATTCTCCATAAACAAAAAATCATGTTTTCAAATTACGTAATTATATATTTTGGTACAAGTTGCATCAATGATTTTTATTTTTTTGTTATTTGGCGGAGACTTTAGGAATACTCTTTAATCTATAAAATAAAGAACTTAAGAGTGGATAGGTGCCTTAAGCTGTTTTTAGCGACAGAAAGCCTAAGATAAGTTTTTATCATCTTAAAGTAAGTGTGGATGGGTATGAGACTGAATAGGGTAGTTCACAAAAAAAAAAAATAGTCCGTCAATTAGATAAACTAAAAATATTGGACACGTTTTTTTTCTTTTGCCGCGTATACAAAAAATAACGACGATACAGGGCCTTGAAATATCGTGTGACGTCACGGTGTGCTACCAATACACTTTATACTGACAAAGTGACGTCATAAGCCCCCACTCCTAAACTTTGATGCGCTTTATGTTGACCAATTTTTATTAATTTTTATTTTATTCGATAATATTCCTAATGGACTAAATAGAATTATCATTTCTCTACCCAGAAAACATCCCTATTGGAAGGGTAAGTAACAAACAGAGTACTTTGCTAATAGTTGACGATATAAGTTTTGGTTTAAATACGAAAAGGTCAAGGTGACAAATAACCCACAGATTTTCAAAGGTCATCAAATGCATAACACATCCAGTGAGATTGATTAATGCATTTTTAACATGTGCATAAAAACGACTTAGTACTCCATTTACAAACTACTCAGTGTTCATTAGTATGGAAAATGATAGAGGAAGCGATTTGTAATGGACGTGTTAGTGAGCGCTTTAAGCGGGGTTAAGGTTACACTAGCTGAAAATTCTTCCATACAAACGTAGTCTAGATATTACTCCACTGTTTGACGATGTACGTTTAAAATAAAAAATGATATCAATTTGTCTCATCATTATCTAGTCCTGTATGGAAACAAAAATGTAAAAAATGTATATATTTGAAAGTTATGAGCGTCGAAAGTTCCATATTTCAACACTAATTTTAACGCATCTTTGGGCGGAGATAATACCATAAGAAGAAGGAAAATTGCAAAACGGCCTCCATACAGGGATAGATAAGTAATTCAACAATGCAAATAATTTTATTTTGAAAATATACATTTAGTAGTTTTTCCATGATATCTAGACTCCCAAAGGTCTGTTTATAAAAAATCGCGCGCTCGTTTTCGTCCTAAATCATCATCCATTTCGCTACAAACTTGCAAAAGTGCTAATTCGTACACGAACTAGCTTCTTACTCCTCATCACAGCATCTATTTCTTTCGAACGTGTTGTCGGATAAGATAGCATGCATTTTAACCCCGCGCACAAAATAGTTCGTGCCGTTGACTAGTTCAACCTTAAGAAGCGCTTTAGAATTTGTAACAAGATGCTGAAAATAAAAATATCAACTTATCAAATCTATTATTGCAGTTTTTTTTTAAATAATCAAGACCGGTTGAATAGTTGGAAGGGACATTTTGTTCTTTTATTCTCAATGGTTTCACAATACAAATACTCGTATAAAACATACAAATATACAAAAAAAAAATTGTTATCTTTTTTACAACTTTTGTATTTAATTTATGCTGCAAAAGAAATATAAAATGGGAAACCTGGTGAAGTCTACCATCAGTTGTTTAAAAAAAAAATTACGTTTGGTAGAGCTCCTAGATTTAAAAATAACGTGTCATATATCCTGTAAGGAAAGAGTGGAAAGCTATGGGGGAAATCTTTACCAGCAGTCGAACAACATATGTTGACTAAAAAAAACAAACTAGTAGTAAATAAATTACACCAAAAAACATAAGAACGAAGGAACGCCGTGCAAATGAAGATGCAAAGCTCATGAGAAGTGAGTTAGTTGAGATGACAGGACAGTCCACAGCCGGAGAGATGATACACTTCATACAAAGACCAGTCAGCTGGCCACGGAATCTACATGAGTGAATCGAGGTATTTTGCCATAGTAGATATAATAGTCACAACGGATCTTTGTGTCTCTGAAGTTGGCTCTGTCAACCATTGCGCAAGATAGTTTATCATCGAGTATACTGCAGAGTGAGCGAGATAGGACGATGCGACAAACGTAAGTGAGTGAAAGAGCCAGTTATACAATGCTATCTTCAATTTCAACATTGACACAAAAATTGTTACTGCGCAGGGTCTTGCAGCCAATTCAGAGACACAAAGATCCGTTGTGAGTGTGTGACCCACGTTTTATTTTTCAGTCCTATTATATACAGTTTTCTAGGATACTGGTATTTGCTAAGTCACAAACTCGATATGTATTGAATAGAATATACTTTATTGTACACCAAAAAAAGAAATAACACATATATAGTTGTGTGTGTGTTGTGTTGTTGTTGTAGTCGTTGTTGTGTTGTTGTAGTTGTGTTGTTGTAGTTGTGGCAACAACTTTTCGTTATCAAAAAACTAGATCATTTGTGACAACATATTGTTATCGTGTTAATTGCACTATGATTCATGAATTTCTTTCTTTGTAGAAGATAATTATTAAATTATGCAAATCATTGTATTATTCTGTATTTGAAATAGCAAGCTTCGAGTTAAGGTAAACAACAAGCAGAGTTTAATTAAAAACTAACACGAATACGGTTTTTTTTTGTTGTTTTTACTCGAGCTATAATAGCGAATCGATTGACACCTTATTCATCAAAATCGGATGAATAGTTTAGGTGCTAAGTGTTTAAGAATTAAAATATATAAACTACTTGAAGAGAAACTTTATTAGACATCTTTTTATTACACACTCTTGTCATAGACTAATCACAACTTAGATTCTACTTTTATTTTTAAAATCAACCATAGATACTATAAGGAACTGAACACACAACATCTTCCCCCTAAAGATCGAGTCTTCTGGGTGGCCTAATAGTGCGACCACTTCGGGATACCTTCAGTGGAGTAGCACAGTTACTAGTATCATTTCTAATATTATCAGTTTCATTATAAGAATTTTCAGATGTTTCATTCTCAGGAACACTGTTTGATACCGGACTACTAGGAGATTCCAGAACATTATTTGATTCATCAGACATAAACGGGATTAGAGTATCAGATGTTAACAACTTATTTTCATTCTTGGTGTTTGATGCTTTTAATTGAGAACTATTACGTCTTAAAATAGATCCCTTATTCGTACGAATCAGATAAGATCGAGGTTCTTTACAATATTCAACAATTTTAGCCTTAAGCCACACTTTCCCCTCTCTATAGACTACTTGATCACCGGGTTTAAATGATACAATTCTCTTAGCTCTCCTATCATAATTATTCTTAGTAATAGATTGCTTTAATAAAAGCTGTTGATAGACTTTGTGTATTTTAGGTCTAAGATGATGCATTGTGCATGGCACTAAAGTTCTAACATTTCTACTGTTTAAAATCTGAGAAGGGGTAACATTTAGTCCTGAGAGTGGCATATTATTATATTGCATCACACCCTCTCTGAAATCTGTCTTATCTTCCATACATTTTCTTAAGATTTGTTTACTAATATGAACGGCTTTTTCTGCCATCCCATTACTTTTTGGGTAATGAGGCGTACTTGTAATTAATTGTATGTCTTTAGACTTAAAATAATTCTTACATTCAAATGATGCAAATGGATTGTTGTCTGCTATTAATTCTACTGGAAACCCAAATCTAGTGAATACACTTTGCATTGCATTTATTACACATTTTGAGGTTTTATCTGACAAAGGTAACAGCTCAAGCCAATGTGAAAAGTAATCCACAACAAGAAAATAATTTCCATGAAAATCTAATATGTCACAACCTACTTTGAAATACCTTTCTTTTGGAATTTTGTGTGGAAGCAAAGGTTCATTACAATTTTGTGGACTGTACTTTTCACAAATTCTACATTGTTTTACAAAATTAGTTATGTCTAATCGCATGTTAGGCCAGTAAAATAAATTTTTAGCTTTGTTTATACATTTACCTATTCCATTATGACCTTGATGAACAATTTCCAAAACATAAGATTTTAATGAACTTGGAACAATTATTTTATTTTCAAAGAACAACAACCCATCTTGTATGTAAATAGAGTCTTTTAGTTTTTCAAAATTTTGGCAATCTTTGTTTACACTTTTTGGCCAACCATGATAATAGAAACTAGTAATCTTGCTTAGTACAGGGTCATTACAAGTAGCTTGTCTAAATATTGTTTTCCTTTCAGGTGACATTGGTAAGTATCTAGATATGGAATGAACCATATTCAACATTTCACTATCATATTCAGTAATTTTGAGACTATTTCTTGACAACATATCTGCAAAGTGAACTAACTTACCTGGGACATAATATACATTAAGATTATACATTAATAACTTTAACCGTAGGCGTTTTAACCTAGGAGATCCTAACTTACTGATATGTTTTGTCATGATAGAAACAATAGGTTTGTGATCAGTTTGAACATCTACCTCAACTCCATATATAAACTTATGAAATTTTTGAACACCAAAGTAAATTGCTAAAAATTCTTTCTCTGTTTGACCATAATTTAATTCAGTGTTATTCATAGTTCGAGATACACAAGCTATCAATCTAGGGATATTATTCTCATCATTCTGAAATAGGCAACAACCCAGTCCATTTTTACTTGCATCACATTGTAATATTGGTTTTTTCTTTGGATCAAATTGAGTGAGTGCTGGTGCAGTACAAGCTCTATTTTTCAACTTTTGAAATGCATTTTCATGTATAGGAAGCCAAGTAAATTCACAATCTTTCCTTAATAACTTACATAATGGGGACATAAGCTCAGCCATGTCAGGGACATATCTTCTGATATAACTAAATGAACCAATCATACTTTTTAACTGCTCTTTATTTGTAGGTGATTCTAACTTTAACAGTGATTCTACTCGTGATTTATCAATACTCATACCTTTTTCACTAAATATTTGTCCCACATACTTAACCTCTGTTTTTTTTTAATTGAAATTTGTCTTTATTAAAAACAATACCTAAACCTTTTGCTTTTTCTATTATAAGTTTCAAAGTTCTGTCATGCTCTTCAACATTAGACCCCATAACTAAAATATCATCAGCCCAAATTACTACATTTGGTATTGAGCCAAAGTGTGACTCGAGTACATCTTGGAAAAGCTCAGGTGCATTCATGAGACCGTAGGGCAAAACACAATATCTATAAACACCAAATGGTGTAGCAAAACAGCACTTCCATGATGCCTCTTCTGTTAGATTTAAATGATGAAATCCCTCTGTTAAATCTAAAACTGAGAAGTATTTCTTACATTTCAACTTACAAGCGAGCTCATCTAATGTTGGTAAAATTTTTGGCTTTTTTACAATATATTTATTAAGATCTGAGGGATCCAAACACAGTCTAATTTTGCCATTAGGACGTTCTACAATTACAATTCTGTTTACACAAGCTTGTTCATTAATATTTTCAACTTTTACAATTGCATTTCGTTTAACAAGTCGTTCAAGTTCACATTTTAAGGGCTCATATAAAGCATTTGGAAGCCTGGGTGATGGAAAACAAATTTGTTCAGGAATATTCTTAGTAGGTATATCAAACAAACCTGGCAATTTACCTGTACCCTGGAATACTTCAATATGTTTATTTATAAATTGTTGTTTTTCATCATCAAGATTTTCTTCATGCTTCACTTTATAGACTCTCTTTACCAGATTCAGCGCTACACAACCTGGAAGACCAAGTAACATGGACTTTGAGTTAACAATTACAAAATTTTCATGACATGATTTTCCTTTAAATTTGCATAATAGATTTATGATTCCTAATGGTTTTACTTTATTTCCATCAAATGATTGCAATCTAATATTTGTGTTTAACATTTGTAAATTTAATTTTTTATTTATTTCTAAAAAAGTAGACAGTGGCATAACACTAATGTCCGCTCCAGTATCCAATTTGCATTTAACATTTATATTTTCTATATTTATAGTTTCATACCACTCTGCTCCCTTCTCACTTCCGACTGAACTGGAATCTGACATATTAGAAACCGCCTTGATATTCTTCTTAAGTCTACAACTGACTGCAAAGTGGTTTAATAATCCACACTTATTGCATTTCTTCCCAAATGCAGGACACTGCCTCGGTCCATGTAAGGTTTGGCATCTTCTACAATTAAAATGGTTTTCCTTTTGCTTATATTTATTATACTTATTGGCTGCTTCAACTAGCAGTCCAGGTGTAGGCTTCATTTGCAACACTTGATTGTTAGCCTGCTCTTTGGTCTGACAGTATTTAATTACTTTATCTAAAGTTAAGTCATCAATACGAAGTAGTCCCTCCTGTAGTGATTTGTCGTACACTGTATGGACAATATGATCGCGCATCATTTCTTCCTCATTTTGATATGAACAAGATATAATTAGTTGTCGGCAATCGGTTAAATATTTGTCGAAAGGTTCGCCATCTTGTTGACGTCGCTCGTTGAACTTAAAGCGCTCAAACACAACGTTTGTTCGAGGATTTACATAGAGTTCTATCGCCTCAATAACTTTGGCATAAACTTTAGGCTCCTTAATGGGCAACGTGCTCAAAATTTTTACTGCTTCAGGTCCCATCATGTTTCTTAGTAGCGATAGTTTCACATCATCCGTGGCTTTGTTCTGTTCCGTGAGCGTTAGGTAGTCCTCAAACAACGCTATCCAAAACCGCCATTCGGACTTGACATTTCTGTCAAATAAATTCAAATTGGGTGGTAACTTTACCTGTAAACCCTGTCTTTTATCAGACTGCGCCATGTTTAAGAATTAAAATATATAAACTACTTGAAGAGAAACTTTATTAGACATCTTTTTATTACACACTCTTGTCATAGACTAATCACAACTTAGATTCTACTTTTATTTTTAAAATCAACCATAGATACTATAAGGAACTGAACACACAACACTAAGGAGGAACATACGTAAAAACAAATTAGTTATAGCACAGTAAAAATATACAAACAGTATGGAAACTACCTACAAACACTCGAAACGGCACACTAACAGAAAAATACGTGACCAGTCGTCACGACGCGGCACTTAGTACTGACATTACCTTGAAAGTGCACGAACGCTCTCGTCGGTGCGTACGTACTGTGTGTGAGTGTGCCGTTTCGAGCGTTTATAGCTAGTTTTCATACTGTTTGTATAAGTTTACTGCGGTTATAGTATAGTTTGCTAAAATCATAACCCTTCCTTTTGACTTCGCCTTAGTCGGGTAATAAAACTGTTCCAAGAAAGTCTTGGAATTCTAATATATTGAGTGTTATCGCATTTGACATTGGTCTTATGTATTAAAATAATCCATACTACAATGCTACATACTTTCAATACAACGTCTAAGACACACAGGGCAAAGTGTATGAAATTTAGCGTTTATGCGGCATCAATGCCAACTCTCGACATGGTCACTCTTATGGTCGAGAGAATATGAGAAATTATCACCGTGATCGCCGTGTGATCATTAATTAAAATGCGAATCTACGATAATCCCCATCTATTTGGCGGGGTTTAAGTTGATTTCAATGGTAGCGCAGTAGTAAATCTCATGGAAAGCCTATGTTCACCCCGGCCATTAAGATAAGCCAGTATAGGCGAATTCTCGCAACCTATGGCGCCCTATATGTATTTTTACCCGACTGCCGAAGGATGGTAATGTGTTTATCAGTCTATGTATGTATGTATGTTTGTTCCTATATGGCGTTCTAGAGACCAAACGCGTTGGCCGATTTTGATTATTCTTACGTCAATAAATTCGTCTTAACCCTGCGAGTGTCACTGGCTACATTAAAATTGCAAAATAGAAAAATCGCGGATTTTGGGCGCCATATTGTGGAGTATCAAAATGAAGGGTTTTAAGAGGTGATTACAAAAATATATAATACTTATATGTTTAAATGTACCTAATTCTAAAAAAAAAAACTAAAAAGTTGTAAATAAAAATCATGCTGTGCAGTCGGAGGATACATCTGGTTTTGGTCAGCCAGCTCGCGCATATGTATCCTCCGACTGCACAGCATGATTTTCTTCCTGTTTACGTCTTTTTAGTTGGCTTTTCAAGCGGTCGGGTATTTTGTTATTTTTAAACATTTTTTTTTGAATGTCATGCTGTACGTTAGACAATAATCACTCGATTCACTCAAGATACAGTAAGCATTCCGTAGCCACACCGAGTAAGACTAGGACGCACCGGTGGAGTGGCGGGAGTGAAGCGCACGCGTGTAGCTGTGGATGTTGGACATAGCTGCGGCCGCGCAGCGTCGTCCGCTCGTCTCTTTACAACACAACCACGACTGTTACTATACTTATTACTAACATTAAATCGATCGGAGAATACCTCATATATTAGGTGCCTATTTGCAGTAGTACTTACAGTGCTGTATTCATTTGTTGTCTGCAGGGGACTATGTTTTGGCAACTTTTTCTCAACTTTTGTTGCCCATGAATGTTTCTAGGCACAGACATAAATCTAACTAGATGACGCGATTGTATGTACTACGCGTGCCAAAAAACGGAGTAATTTTTACGATCAATGATCGTAATTTGAGCTTTTCTATATAGCATTAACGGCACCGAAATCTAGAAAAATGCCTTTTTATGCCATATATTTATGAGCTGTAAAGACTTTATAGAAAAAGTTGGACGAGGCATTCTTTTTTTTTTAAATGTTGCCCCACACTAGGAATTTCTTCCTGTATCGTGGGTGCGTTTACAAACATATAAACTCACATACACAACACCCAGAGCCGGAACAACTATCTGTAGGTCATACAAATATTTGTTCCGTGCGGGAATCGAACCCGCGGCACGCAGCGCAGCAGTCAATCGCTGAACCATTGCGCCAACCGTGCGCCTATTAGAAATGTTCTCTTTCACTGGTAAGTAAATTTGTTTTCAAATTGTTTGCGAAAAAGTGACACGCTTGGTTTTCATACAGATGGAGGGACTTGCGTTATCTAGTTACATTTATGTCTGTGTTCTTAGGCCATATTAGGGATAGAACTCAAGGTACGCTTGTTTTTTTTTACATTTGAGAACTTCAAGAGTAAACATAGCAGCATTTTTAATCTATTACATACAACATTCTGGGAATAGCAATGCTTGAGGAACGAAAATGGCCGCTGATTCTTGATTTAGATGTGAAGTTATTTTTTCTTTTATTTTAGCACAAGCTGATAGGTTTAACACTTTCTTCAGTAACAAACCCGCATAAATCAACGTTATACCTTAGATTGCTGTAAATGCTATATTTAAGTGCTACATAACATACCTCTAGTAGGAGCTAGACACTGGCCGCAGTTCCAGCGCTTGGCGGCGCGGGAAGGCTTGGGCGCGGCGCACTCGGCGTGGTAGCGCGCGTGGCACGTGGCGCAGCGCGCGGCCAGGCGCCCGCCGCTGCCGCACGAGCCGCACACGCCGGCGTCCACAAGTAGGGCATCTGACTCGCTGGAGGATGAACTAACACTCAGTTATTCGCGTTATTAATACTTTAAGAGTGATGCATTTGCTGCAAATGTAGACCATAGCTGGGGGTATAACTGGGGGATTATAATAATGGTGTGTTAAACGCGTAGATGGTGAAAGTATATGGATGCCTTCTTCCGGCTCTGCCCCAGCTAGGGGACATTTTTTATTTATCGATAGGCTCGCGTTTGACCACTATGTCACCTGATGATAAATGATGATGTGGTCGACAGTGAAGCACGCTTGCCTAGAAGTAACCTATTCACTCTTAACTTAAAGACCCCAAGGTTGTTGCTATCAGGAAACAAAGACTCCGGCAGAGAATTCCACTCCTTAGCTGTGCGTACAATGAAAATATTCGCAAAACGGTACGTACGGATGGGATGTCCACCATGTACTGGTGGCGCATTGCCGTACGTCTTGTTGTCCGGTGATGGAAAGGGCTAGGCGGAATCAAATTGTGCAGTTCCATCGCACACTCCCCGAAATGTAACCGATAAAAAACCGACAGACTGGCCACTTGGCGTCGATGTTCAAGGCCATAAGTTATTAAATCAAGTATGTCCGCTCGGCTGGGCAGCGTTCAGGAAGTTGCGCGGTATTATCTTCTCGTCCAACTTACCACAGTGTCTCAAGACGAAAGTCTATGACCATTGTGTATTGCCAGTTATGACATGGCTCTGAGACGTGGTCGCTTACAATAGGCCTCATCAGAAAGCTTACAGTCACTCAAAGAGCAATGGAGAGGGCTATGCTCGGAATTTCTTGCCGAGATCGAATCAGAATTGTAGAGATCCGCAAGAGAACCAGGGTTACCGACATCGCCCGAAGAATTGCCACCTAAGTGGCAGTGGGCAGGGCACGTTCGCAGAACGGATGGCCGATGGGGCAGAAAAATTCTGGAGAGGCGACCGCGAACCGGAAGACGGTACGTTGGAAGGCCTCCCACCAGTTGGACCGATAACCTGGTGAAGGTTGCGGGGATCCGCTGGATGCGGAACGCACGAGACCGGTCAGTGTGGCGACGCTTGGGGGAGGCCTATGTCCAGCAGTTGACGTCTTTTGCATATGATGATGTTGTTGATGATGTCTGCTAAGAGGAAGAAGCATTCGCTGTCAAAGACAAACAGTTACTTTGGAGTTTCTGTTGCAAACACATTTTAGAATGTTGTATGTTTAGGGGGACATTACAAATACACACACAGCTTGCATTCTAATAAATGGATGTCACATCAAGTGTATTTCTATCTTAAGTCTCATGTACGTAGGGGGGAAGTGTATTGACATTAACCAGGAAAATATTCAGATTCAGAGCTGTTACAAACAGATTCATGATGGGTAAACATAATAACATCTTAACAGATCTGGGCATCAATCCAGACAGTATAAAACAATACCAAAAACCGTCTAATACATGACATTTTGTTCGAAACCGATAAAGGTTTCGTTCTCTTTTTTTGTTATTTTGATGCAACACTGTGTCAACTCGCTGTCATCGATATTGACAGCTTTTGGTTGAGTTGAAGTTGAATTACTGGTAAAAATGTCATTGATATCGTGAGACGGAAAAATGTTCATCTTTATTTAGTTTTGTTGGCATCGGTAAATAACCAACCGATCGTTATCCGAAATTGTGTTCGCGATCCGCGAGTGGTACTGTGTGTCGCCAGTGCATTTGTTTGTGTATGTATTTCGCGCGCAGCGAAGTATTTTTGTCGGGAACGTGTCTGCTGGCTGCCGGGAACCCCGGCTCAGACAACAACAACAACAATAATTTATTTAGCAAAAAATGAAGAAATACATAGTTTCATGTTACATTACTATAATATTATGGCATATTTCTGCTCAATCTTTTGAATATTGGCCCCGATGCTAGGAAAATCCTGTGTTATTGGGGCCAGACGCACGTCGGTTGTGCCTTATTCTCTTAATAATATATATATATATCTTCCCAATATAACCCCCGACCGGACACGGGATTGACCAGAAGACCATCACGGGAACAAATGTGAGTAGTAGTTGTAAGTTGTGCATGCTTGTATCACTTTCCACCTATACGGGGTTCGGTATCCCTAAAAACAGACCCCTAGCTACCGCTGCCGCGTATCGCGGTTTCGCGTGTATAGACCTTGTAGGATCCAGGAGTCGCAGCATTGCTCATGGGCCCTAGTGTTGCCTCTTGGCTTTGTGATCCGCAGGCCTGTATTCAACACATTTCAATTCCTCTAAATAATCAAATATAAACTTACTAATAATTAACTCTTTGCGTCCGTCTTCATGTAAGACATACAAAGAGAGAAATCAACCATGAATTACATGCCAACATATTTTCACATAACAAAATTCTTGTAAAACCTACCTGTTGTCCAGTTCATCTTCAATGTCATCGTCGGAGAACAGTTTCCTTCTCTTGCGGGGCGTTCGCTCTTTGGGCTTGCACTGGTCACAGAACCAATCTCCTTCTGGTACTTTCTGTTATGCATAATATTATGAAACATATTTTAGCTGGTCTCAGATTGCAAACTATATTCTGATTTTTAATTACGTAGACTTAACTGACATACGGGGGGTTGATCTTGATCGTTACATAAAAATAGTGTTGTATCCTGACCATCCTAAGTGATCGAAAGCTGATTGAAAATCGAAGTAGATCGATAATGGATCTATTTCACGGAAAAAAATACATTTGTTAAAAACTAGCGGCCCTTATTTAGCTTTTACCAATTATATTCAAATAAACAGATACGTTATCCACTCACAAAACAATTGAAAAGTGTTCCGCGCAGCAGCGGCAGCACACATACACACTTTTCATTTATCTGACATTTCACTACCAAGTCGAAAGGGATGGCTTGACAAAACCAACAAGAAAAAAAGAGAGAGCTAGTGATTGTCACTTGCGTGTGAATGTAAACAAACATTATTCTGACCAACAATGTTTTTTTCTTTTTCTAACCTCCAAATATCAGAAAATTAGGAAAAAAATTGAAATAAATTAGTAAATTGAGGTGTATTGCGTACTTACATTATGGTATGAGATCCCTTCTGTTTTATTTACTTTGGTATCATAATTGGTACACTTTCTAAATACACACGATGCCATTTTTTTATTTTGTTTTTGTTTCAACAAAGCCCATCGCTCTTCGCCATGCGTGACATAAACTAAAGACTAAAGGTCACAAATGTGTACTATTCGAGTCTTCACAATGCGCGCACTTATAACATATCTGTTTATTTGAATATCATTGGCTCTAGTCATTTATTTATTGATTCCATATTTAACACAATACAAGTTTATGTACTATGTGTATGAATAATGTTACACCAATTAGTAATATTAAATTGAGAAGTCATGTCACATCGATTCGATGAATCACTTATGATTGAGCCTTATCTACAACACTATGCACCGCGCTTGGAACATTAAAAAAAAAAGTAAGGTAATTGGCAGGTGTCAGTTTAGTCTACAAAATTAATAAATCACAGTATACAGACTTTTTATCAGCCGATAGTTTCGTCGGGATATTACAACGATTCGGTAATCAATAAAATTGTCAAACCGACCTTTCGGCCGATAAAAAGTCTGTAGCCTAAATATTACATATTTATATGATAAAAAAAGATTTGGAAAAGAATCTGTGAATTTACCTTCCGATACCTCGACTGATGGCGTGCAAGTAGAAAAATTAAAGTGCATAAGATATGTTGGACTTTATAATAAGCAAGTTAAAGTACATATTACCTTGAATGTATTTGGTATTAAGAAATATCTTTTCAATGAAAATTTTATAAAAAATATCACTGACTGAAATCTCTTGTCGGCGGCTCTAACTAATATAATAATAATAATATCGATTATTGATAAAATAAAGCTAATTTTTAAATACTGTAGTAATTTTTAAACCTTAAAGAACCATGACTATTCAAAAAAAGTTCGAATTTCGTGGTATAAATGTAGTGTCCGACCGAAAGTACGGTTCCAGTCAAGTTTCGGCAAAGAAACGAGTTTCGGTTTCGGCGACAAACCTGCTGAAACTACGACCGAAAACGAAACTGCATTCGGGAGTTCTCGCGCTGTGATCGGTCATGTTCGACGCGTTAAATTCCATCCAAACGAGTAGGTGACGAAGACATTTTGCGCATTATAGAGCGCAATCAATATTTTTTTCTTAAATGAGGGGTTGTTAGGGGGCGTCCATAAATTATGTGAGATATTTAAGGGGGGCAGGGGGTCGAGTCAAATCTCATCTAATCTTACGTTGGAGAGAGGGGTCAAAAAAAAAACTATTTTGGTCCATTTAATCCAGATTGTACATG
Organism: Orthosia gothica; assembly: GCA_949775005.1. Classification (NCBI taxonomy): domain Eukaryota; kingdom Metazoa; phylum Arthropoda; class Insecta; order Lepidoptera; family Noctuidae; genus Orthosia; species Orthosia gothica. Next base: position 2,253,300 of record OX459053.1, on the reverse strand, counting down.
CTTAAGATCTAATCTTAAGCGTAATCGTAATACGATTAAGATCATTCACTAATTCGTTCGAAAGAAAATAATTTCATTCATACTTCGACGTTATACATCTACTGACTTTCAAACCACCACATAAAGCATTTTTTTTTCTTTTGGGGAGGGTGTTGAATAAAATCTCACGACATCTCAGGAGGGAGGGACTGAAAATTTAAAATGAAGACCGCACGTAATTTATGGACGCCCCCTTATGTAAATTAACATACAGATTTTAAGTGAAAAAGTCGAAGACTGCATAGATATGTGATTTAAAGATAAGAAAATAAAGACGGACTGATTATAATACCAAACGATTTATTAATTTTTCCCTCAAAACATGATCCTTTTAAGAAAGTTTCAGTTTCGGTCGGACACTATAAATAAGGTTTAATAATTCAAAGACTACTCTCTGTCAAGTTGCACCGGACATCCAGTAAGCGATATGACAGTAGTTACACATGAACTACTGGGCTTAAGATTGTTTACCACTCCTCCTAAAGGCTACTTAGGTCCACTTGCACGAAAAACTTAACCCAGATGTAGTAGCTAACATGAGATTATTTTGACAATATTGTCAATTTTACCTTGTGTTAGCAACTAACTCGAAGTTAAGTTTTTCGTGCAAGTGGGCCTTACTTTATTAATTTGCTAGTTATAGTTATCGCCAAAGTTCTTGGCCGCTTGAAGTTGGCTTTTCGATGCGCGAGGCACAGATAAGTGCTGTTTTTGTATGAGATTTACTACTGCGCAGTAACTATAAAGCTGTAAACATAAACATTGAAACCACTTTACATAAATTTCCACACAAAAAAAAATTACTCACGGTAAGTTTCGGCTTCAAACAATACAAATGGTGTCCCTTATTACAGCCATCACACAGCAGCATATTGTCAGGGTCCGTCTTCCTCCTGCACAGCCGACAGCTGGCGTTGAGGATGCTGGCCGACCAGGTGACGCTGGAGTCCAGCGTGAACAGATGGAGGACTATCTGCGAGAAGCTCTGGCACTCCATGAGGGACACCTCCCAGCGCGCCAGGGCTTCGAGGTCCAGGGATTTGTTGCGGGCTTCTCGGTCTTTGCGTTCTTTGTCGTCGAGGCCTGTGGGAAGGGTTTATGGTAAAAATGATTTTTTTCCACTACCTTGTCTATTATGTAACACATTGCCTAAGAAATTCGTTTCGAAATATGAACATTTAGACACAAGATTATAAAATAAATAACTTATGTATGGAACATTATGTAACTGGCAGAATGATACTGAACCTGTTACCTCTGGAAAAAACGCGCGTTAATTGTGTGCATATAGTCTGGTTTTTAGTCTGAACGTTTCTAATAAATTGTTGTTGGAACTTATTTGCATTTAATTAAGTAAGCTCATCAGGTAGTGCAAAGAATCGTTCGTGTCTCGCATAAAAAGACTTTATTTTAAAACTCGCATGTAGCTTTTTAAATTGGACACATCGCTCGTGTTAACATACATAACATTAACATACATACATACATACATAGACTGATAAACACATTACCCTCCTTCGGCAGTCGGGTAAAAAGCTCCTTACCTAGTGGCCTCTTCAGGTACTTATGATGTATAGCTTGCGACACCTGCAGCAGCGCCGACGCGAGCCCCCGCACAGTCTCGGGCTTCGCCCCCGGCTCGGGGGGCTCCCTCTTCACGCCGTTCACCTTGGGCGCTTCGAGGTAGTGGCCCGGGTCGCGGTACTTGTTCACTGGTATTGACTTCATGTCCTCTTCGCCTATGTCTGAGGAATAAGGGGAAATTGTGTTAGGGTGCGTGTGAATTAAGTATAGTCTTATTTGGAGCGTAAATCGAGCTCGTGGATAAATAATAACTGCCACGCGTGTCAATGTTCCAGGTTAAGCAACGCTTGTTGAGGTCTGTCCGTGTTACACCGTCGACCACCTCATCGCTTACCATCAGGTGAGATAGTGGTCAAGCGCGAGCCTATCTATAATTAAAAAAAAAAACCAAAAAAAATCTATCACTTCGCACCATTTTCCTTTTCTGAGCGCTCTGTATCGCTTCCAAATCGAAACTGACTCACGACAAATCCGACCGCTCTTTATATAACTCATTGTTGCCGATGCATTCTGGTAAATTCCGTTAAAAAATTCCTTTCGAGAATATTAGTTCCGCTATTCGATACTAGATGGCGCTAATAGTTACTACTAATTCTTCCTCTCGTCACTAGATGGCGTTGCCCTATCTTATAACAATATTAAGACTCCTGCTAGCCTCGTCAAGCATGTTAAAGATTTAGTCGTGGCTGTCACTATTGAATCTTAGACACACGTTACTGGCAGCCGACACCCGAAATTCGAAGAACTTTTTCTCCCAAGAGGTACCGTGCCACGCCACCCAGTTACTGAGCTAAGCTCAGCAATAAGATAGGTAGTGGATACAAGGAAATTACTTGTAATCAGCTGCATCGGGTTATTCAAAGTCAAATGTATTTATTTCAACTAGGCCAATAAGCGGCACTTTTGAACGTTAAACAATTAAAATTTACAAGTTATAAAAATTGATTCTACCGTGCATTCAGTAGAATCACGGGCGCACGGTTGGCGCAGTGGTTGAGCAATTGACTGCTGCACCTTGTGTCGCGGGTTCGATTCCCGCACGGAACAAATATTTGTATGACCTACAGATAGTTGTTCCGGCTCTGGGTGTTGTGTATGTGAGTTTATATGTTTGTAAACGCACCCACGATACAGGAAGAAATTCCTAGTGTGGGGCAACGTTTTTTTTTTTAAAAACAAAACAAACAAACAAAACAAACTGATGACCTTAGAGATTTCGTGTGGGAATCGCAGATAAACTGAAAACGATCCTTGAGGTAAAGAGGGGTGGAAGGATTAAAGAGCACATTAAACAAAAGAGAAAGAATATGAGTATTCAGTGGTGTGATTGATTGAGTGTGATGATAGTGAGTGGGGCAATGTTTTCTTATAAAAAAAAAAACGGTTTATGACTGAGAACCGACCCAAACAGAGTTTTGGAAAACCTTCGCCGTCGACCACACCATCGCTTACCATAAGATGAGGTCGTGGACAAACGGGAACGCATCAATAAAATAAAAAATAATAACTCTATCAGCAGTTTCTTGGAAGAGGTTAAAACAATATTTGTATAATATTCACAGGGGATCTTTGTGTCTCTGAAGTTGGCCGTGACAACCATTGCGCAACAGTTTGTCAACGAGTATACTGCATAGAGTAAGCGAGAAAGGACGATGCGACAAACGTAAGCGAGTGAAAGAGACAGTTATATAATGCTATCTTCACCTTCAACATTGACACAAAATAACTACTGCGCAGGGTCTTGCAGCCAATTTAGAGACACAAAGATCCACTGTGAGTATTATATGTCTTTCAGAAGGTCGGTTACTAACCTGTGGGCAGTTTGAGCACTCCGCTGGGCAGGTGGTAGTCGTCCCGGTACTGTCCGTCCGGCCCCCACGTGAGGTAGTCAGCCTGCTTGTCGTATCCACGCAGCATTATCGTGCCGCGCCATGCTTCACGATCCTGGACGAAAGAGCAGAAATAGTACATTGTGATACAAGGGAGGAAAGTATAACCTACACACCCGTGTATCACACGACGTTTTTCAATACAATTGTGGGAAATAGTAAAAACAAATCAAAGAATTAGATTTGTTTATTCACAATAAACTAAAATTTTCAGAAAATGGCGCGTTTTGCAAATGGACATTTTTTTTTTACAACGTAAACAACCTATACAGCCTATTTAATTTAAAAAAAAATGTTGAAGTGAAAATAATTAAATTAAAACTCGTATTTAAATATATAAAACAAACATTTAAAAGGCTTTTGAGAATTCAATACTAAAACTTACGGAATCATTCATTTTTCCTCGTATAAAATCTATCCCATTTTCTTCTTTGTATCAACAATCCTTGTTACTAAACTTTTTTAAATTGACTTATAAAGAACAATGGCAGGTGCCCATACATTTTTTTAGCTGAGATTAAATTCCTACGTCTTTAAATAAAAAGTATCTGGTTTAACTCAGGGTGATGTTCTGAATTAGTTTGTGCAAGAATTTTTGTTCGAGAATGTCGAGAATAATAGATATTCAGTCATAAACTTTTGTAGGTTATGTCTGGGTAACTTTTAATAATGTGTTTAATAGGTAATATTATTCAATTTCGTGGAAGTAAAAGGGGAATATTGCATTAGCATTTCCCTTACCTAGTTATTTCAGCATGAAATGTATAATATACTCTTTGGAAAGAGTATATTTATTTAAACTAAGCGACTTTGACGTTTATCAAAAGGTCGTCGTCCTCGTCAACAACCAAGCTATATTTTTTAAACTTGGATACTAGTCTTTTTGCCAATCATTAATTAAAAGTAATTCATTTATTTCTACTGCACTACAATATTCTTACCTACCTGCGAGGAACATCTATATTTAGACATAAACTGTACTGTTAACTCACTTACTGCAATAAATACATTAATTATATTATTAAGTAGTATAGTTACTACTTGTTACTTAGCAGATAAAATATATAATGGCAACACTAAGCTAAAGAAATTAACTAAAAAATCAAATAACTTTTTATTTATTATGATTTTTTTTTATCCGTTTTGAACCAGCCCGATAATATATTTTTAAAATGCTGACAATTAATAGAACGTCTTTCGTATATAACTCACTTTCAGACGCTCAAATTTAAGTCAGCTAAAATCTCGCCATTGTTCTTTAAAACTCGACTGCAAAAGTAATGATCGAGCTCGTTAACAAAAGTCACGACCGCGTAACAGAAAGATGCCTGAGCAAAACATTTAATTTTCGAATCATAATTATAGCCTCTGAAAGTACGCCATGTTTAACAACTGTATTGAAATAGTTATTTATGCTACAAGTGCGGAAGGTAGGTGATTTCCGATGAGTGGCATTTTTATTCACGAGCGAGCGAAGCGAGTGAGTGGATAAATCGACACGAGTAGGAAATCATCTTACGTACGTGTATCATACAACATTTTACTATGCATTGTGCGAGGAAATAAATAAATTAATAAAATGAAATTAATAAAATGGCGGGCGTATTCAAGCGCGTTCAGCATATCCACAGATTAACTAATAGTTCCTCGGGCATATCTACTGCGCATGTGCAAATAGCTGTCACATCGTAACGCAATAAGGCACGAGCAAAATATACGTTCTGCCAAACATATTTAATTAATATTTAAAATTAATTTATTGATCAAAATCTAAATCTAGAGTAATTAAAAACGCCTAAAATGAAGTATTAGTTTTATTCTACCTTTTATATGAATGATAATCTGTACATAACTAATTTTTAAAACTTTTCTCAAATAATAAAAACTCTATGCGTCGGGCTGACGTTGGAGTTAAAAATTAAAAAAATACAGGAAAGGAAAAAGCACTAGTGAAAAAAAGTGACACTTTCCGCACAGTTTGGCTGCTTGGAAAACCGTTCATTTCGAGGACATGCATTGTAAATATAATTTTATTTCAATATAGAAAAGTCTTTCTAAACGGAACATCAGCTGAGTGCCGATGTGGAACCGACTCGAGAACCTCCTAGCTTGCCCTGTGCCCCAAATCATGCAGCTATAGTGACAGACGCTGCCACCGACGATACCGAAGAAGTAGCAAATATTTGTGCCGAAAAAATCAAAATTAATGTCATGCCAGCGACACTGGAGTTTCTTGACCATTCTTCTCCATAAAAATCTACCTTTGCGAATGGACAGTAGAAGCAATTATTATTATTGAAATTAAAAAGTTTTGGCGTCCAAAGTGTCACTTAATAGCCTAATTGAAATAAAAAATAACTTTGACTAAGAAGATGAAGAACAGATTTTCGTTTGTTGGGTGAACCATCAAGATCAAGTTATCAATTAAAACTAAACATTGGTTGGTGCGATAGCCCCGTTAGTCAGTCATATACTCGTTTATTGTAAAAACCGGCCAAGTGCGAGTCGGATTCGCGCACGAAGGGTTCCGTACTATTGTCGCAAAAAACGGCAAAAAAATCACTTTTGTTGTATGGGACCCGCCTTAAATATTTATTTTATTATGTTTTTAGTATTTGTTGTTATAGCGGCAACAGAAATACATCTTATGTGAAAATTTCAACTGTCTAGGTATCAGGGTTCATGTGATATAGCCTGGTGACAGACAGACAGACGGACAGTGGAGTCTTAGTAATAGGGTCCCGTTTTTACCCTTTGTGTACACTAATAAAGTACAAAAAGCTACTGAATTTTGGGTCGCGCGGGTGTGAAACGAGTGCGGGTTTGTTCCTTCAAGGTCGTTGACGACTACCGTCGTCTTAAAGCACCAGAAGTAGATCGATGACCTGGTTTAAGTTGCAAGAATTCGCTGGATTTTGAGACACACAGTACTGATAGATGTGGTGACACTTGTGGGAGGCCTATGTCCAGTAGTGACGTCTTTAGGCTGAAATTAACACGATAAGGCCTCATACCTTCACTTTCAGTGCTCCGAGACAGCCGTGGAAGATCTTCTCCTCCAGCTCCAGGATGTGGTCCCTCAGCGACAGTTCCAGCGCCTCGCACAGCGTGGAGTCGGGCGGCACGGCCAGGGACGGCTGGAACTTGCGGTGACGCGTGAAGTGGTTCGAAGGCGGCGGCGGCGGCTGGACGAATAAGGTACATGATTATATTTGAACTTAAAAATAATATTAGCCGACGTTTTGTGAGAGCATATCTAAACAGGGTGATTGGAAGTTGAGTGCAAAGCTTTAAGGCGAAGATAGTGAAGACAATTTAGAACCATTTCAGCCATGGTTGTCTTAGACGAAGTCTTACCAATTTTTATGTTTTTTTTTTTACTTAAATGCCTAAAATTTTAACTAAACTGCTTGTTTATGGTCAAATTGAATGATAAATGAATTCATTTAAATTTTATTTTATTAAAGTAATGTGTGAGCAATCTAGCTAAACATGTTTTAGGCCTCTGTGTCGTTAGACATAACACAATAAATAAATTACTAATATTATTATTATAATTCAAAATGTTTGATTACATAATTTTCAAAGGTTGATTTTATTTTCATTATTTAAAAATAATATTAATTGGCAATAATTATCAATACCTGAATTTATTGATAAATTTATTCATATAATATTATTTAGGAATTTTCGAAAATAATGGCTTGCGCAATGCAGGCAGGATTCCTTGGCATCTCTCAAAGCTAGAGATGATAATCCCGGGATCCCGGTCGTTTTTTGACCCCGAAAATCCCAAAACTATATTGCGTTGAGTCGTACTGATTGGCTGTGAACGCGACCATATTACCGATTTCTTGACGCGTTAAGAGCGGACTCTAGTCAACAGGAATTTGAAAAATAGGTATTTGAAGAAACTATTGCCGTCGCGTCACCTCCAACCTCACCCCGTAAAGTGCGAAAGGGACAACTGCAGCTCAGGCTGATTTTACCTACAAAAACTTTGACTAAAAGACGTTTCGTATTCTGCTGTTTTCTTCATGAAAACTGGTCTGATCTAAAAAATTCTTATATCAAAATTTAGAGGAAAAGTATATCTATGCTCCTATCATTTCTTTTTTTGTTAAAAACTTATAAATTTTGTCTGAAAGTCTTCTGAACATGGCGGTAAAAACGGGCATTTTTTTCGGATTGTCATATTTCTTTTTGTGATTATGTTTTGGAAAAAAGGAAATAATACAGGCACGTATTAATTAGACCTAGATTTTATGGAAAAAAAACATTGCTCTAGAGGCATTATCCACGAAGAAAACAGCAGAATGCGTTTGTATGGAGAAAGTCTCACTAGAGTCCCCTCTTAATAGCGATTGTGACGTGACTCGGCAAGCAGCGTATTGGCGTGCGATTACAGTACCCTATATTCAGATGTGAACCCTTTCATATGCTGATAACAATGATCATAAGGTCTAGTATACGTACAGTTGCAGCAGCAGGGCTGAGCAGGTACAGCGGACACTTGGCCAGGTTCTGCAGCAGAGGAGCTCGTTCTATCTCCAGGTTCTGGCGCAGCTCGCCCTCCCGCAGGCCGCGCTTGTTGAGCGACACAGTGAGGGCTTCCAGCTGTTCCTCTGTGTGGTACACGTACCAGCGGGGACGCTCCGACTGGAAGACAAAGAAATATTATCAGTAATATTGTCTGAAATTCATAATATTCAGTAGAATTGACCATACAGTCGCGGAATAAAAAGGTTTAAGTAAATTTTTAGTTGAAACATGCATGAAAAAGTTATTCTTATTTTACTACTAGCGGACGCCTCGCAATTTCACTCGCGTAGTTCCCGTTCCCATGATGGGCATACAGGGATAAAACCGGCCAAGTGCGAGTCGGACTCGCGCACGAAGGGTTCCGTACTTGGTAAATTGCAGTTTACGATTTATGACGTATTAAAAAAAAAACTACTTACTAGATCTCGTTCAAACCAATTTTCGGTGGAAGTTTGCATGGTAATGTACATCATATATTTTTTTTAGTTTTATCATTCTCTTATTTTAGAAGTTACAGGGGGGAGGACACACATTTTACCACTTTGGAAGTGTCTCTCGCGCTAACTATTCAGTTTAGGAAAAAAAATTATTAGAAACCTCAATATCATTTTTGAAAACCTATCCATAGATACCCAACACGTATGGGTATGATGAAAATTTTTTTTTTACTTTCAGTTTCAAGTATGGGCTCCCCCAAAATTTATAGTTTTTTTTCAATTTTTGTGTGAAAATCTTAATGCGGTTCACAGAATACATCTACTTACCAAGTTTCAACAGCATAGTTCTAATAGTTTCGGAAAAAAGTGGCTGTGACATACGGACGGACAGACAGACAGACATGACGAATCTATAAGGATTCCGTTTTTCCCCATTTGGCTGCGGAACCCTAAAAACACCCTCAAATCAGAGATAAAGTCACCCGGGGATAATGTAAATTCCCGACGCGGCAACGGTGAAAAAATTTGTGAAATCGGTCCAGTAGTTTTTCAGTTTATTCGTTACATACAAAAATACAAATCTTTCCTCTTTGTAATATTAGTATAGATAAATTCAAATTCAAATTAAATTTATTGCATCCATAATGTACACACAGGTGGTAAATATAAGTTACAGAAACAATTATGGACCCTGTCGGGCACAGCAGCATTCTAGATACAGATACCCTCTTACAAATAAACGCAGAATAAAGTTATACCAGGTATAAACCTATGAAAATGTATGGGTATACCTTTGTTATACCTGGTATAACTTTATTCCGTGTTTATTTGTAAGAGGGTTAGTGTCTAGGAGAGAGGAATAGCGCACAATATTATTACAAATAAAAATATTTTCCTTATCTATTAACATTTTAGTTCTATTCCCTTTCTATTTGAAGATAGAAATGAGATAGTATAGATGTAGAGTGAAACAAGTTGATTCATAATGACCCATCCTAAGAGTATTTTACTAAAGTCATTCTAATACAATTAAGTCGAATTTTGCTTAAAAAAAAAGACAACCGACTTCAAATAAAAACACTACAAAGTGAAAAATAACTTCAAATTCGGAAGTCCGTGTTCTTGTTTTCGTTTCTTCGTTTTTTGACACCAACTTCCGAAATTGAAGTTATTTTTCACTTTGTAGTGTTTTTATTTGAAGTCGGTTGGCTTTTTGTAAAAAGATTTTTTTATTTTTCACTTTTTAGTTGTGGTACATAATGGACCAGTTATATAGGCTTGGTACCAAAAATTCCCTAAGTGAAGCCAGAATAGATTAACCCAATAACATGAAACTTAAACAAAACTGGTGGAATAAGAGTATACCAAGGTAAACTATTTACACCTGCGTACCCCTATAGAGCGTACTAGTGTGATTTTATGTTATGAAATGGTGTAAACAATAAACAGAAATGCGATTGCAGCTATCCCGAGTGATTTGCCGTCATTTATTAAAGAGTTCTGATGTATATCTCCGAAGTACTTAATCAGATCTTGATGGAAATTAATTGGGACCACATGACAAGCACCAGCTTTCAAATAAAAAAAACAATCATCAAAATCGGTTCACCTAGAAACAAATTCTGAGGTAACACACATAAAAAAAAAATACAGTCGGATTGATAACCTCCTCCGTTTTGTTAAGCCGGTTATAGTACATTACAGCAGAATCCAGTAAGTAAGCCTTCCTGGCCGAGTATGAGTTAACCGGACCGAACCGCAGGTGAGGTCCGGTTATATACGAGGCCAGGATGGCTTTCTTACTGGTTGAGGTTTGTATAATGCTTTTCTCAAAAATGAAAGAAAGTTTAACAACAAATTCGTTTAATTAATATTGAAGGTTACATTCATATTAGGGCAATTACTGATAGATATTGTGATCGATTTACCGGGGGCATTTATATTTGTTTGTTGTACATCTTGATTAACGGACTCTTTAATCCAACATGATTTATAAACTGAAATGACTAAATACAAACATAAAATCCCACACTATACTTCTACAACATTACTAAGTACAAAACGCAACGTGCATACTTTTTCTGCGTCGCGTTATGTGTCACAGACCCATAAAAAAAAAAAAAAAAAAGTGTCACAGACAATAAAATGGATGTTTAAGGCTCCAAAATATATTATGTATCTCATAAAATGTCATACCAAAAAGAGATAGATATATATTTGGAGCCTCCCTCTAACCATGTTATAATGGCTAAACTCTAATCTGTGTCTGGTACTATGTTTTTTTTTTCTAAGCAGATCTAAAGAGGATGACCTAAACCGTGCGAAGCCATAAAAAAAAAAAGGGATGAAGGATGACCAAGTGTCCAGTAAGTAAATTACATACTTACTTACTGGACAGTAGGAGATTCCAAATTTAAAATCTCGCTTCTTACCGGACAGTTGTGAATAGTCTCCGGTAGAGTTCACTTTCTGGATACTTTTTAGAGATGTTATGTCAACATTACATACCATTTTTGAGAAAATAACATATATTGGCTTAGCAACAAACATGTTATCGATTTAATAAGAAAATAACAATTGACCCAGCTCAATGACATGCCAGCTTTTTTTATATCTGCTTGACGTTTTATTTATCTTTTTATTTATAAATAAGCATCTGCAACCGAAAGAAAACTTTAAAGTTTTCAAACGAATTATCGGTCGAGAGGTTCATGAATCAAGTTGCTTAACTGTACTACAAAAATAATAAACCAAAATAGAGATCACAAAGAAAAACAAAAAAACCGGCCAAGTGCGAGTCGGACTCGCGCACGAAGGGTTCCGTACCATTATCGCAAAATAATAACGTATGTTGTATGGGAGCCCCCCTTAAATATTTATTTTATTCGGTTTTTAGTATTTGTTGTTATAGCGGCAACAGAAATACATCATCTGTAAAAATTTCAACTGTCTAGCTATCACGGTTCATGAGATACAGCCTGGTGACAGACAGACAGACGGACCGCGAAGTCTTAGTAATAGGGTCCCGTTTTTACCCTTTGGGTACGGAACCCTAAAAATTGCTTATTGTTTAACTCTGCAATTTTTCTGCTCATTCTTCATCATCCAGCCTTCATTCTAACGTATTTGGTATCAACACACAACTTCCGGCAGTAATAAATATGCGATATTGAATGTTTAGAAAAAGTTTCTCTTCTTAAAGCATTATCTTCTATATATATATATATCGTTAGCCACTCAACTGATAGACAACCACCTCTCCCTAACCCTGGATGGGTCATATGGACGCTCAAATAATATAGAACCACTAGCTGACAAACTTTGTTTTGCCATAAAAACACCAAACATTCATCTACCCTAACTACCCTACCCTATTGTGAATCTAAACGATCCGGGGCGCCACACAAACGCATACAAAAAAAATTCATTAAAATCGGTCCAGCCGTTTAGGAGGAGTTCAGTGACATAATACGTACAGTAAAATCTATAATATAAAAATGAATCGCATAATGTGTTGGTAAGCGCATAACTCAATAACGCCTGGACCAATTTGCCCAATCTTTTTTCAAATGTTTGTTGAAGTTCAAAGATGGTTTTTAAGTTTTTTTTTTTGTATGTTAGGGTAGGGTAGGGTAGTGTAGGGTAGGGAGGGTAGTGTAGGGTAGTGTAGTGTAGGGTAGAGTAGTGTATGGTAGAGTAGTGTAGGGTAGTGTAGTGTAGAGTAGTGTAGGGTAGGGTAGTGTAGGATAGGGTAGGGTAGGGTAGTGTAGCGTAGAGTAGGGAAGGTAGTGTAGGGTAGGGTAAGAAGGCTAGATAAATGTTTGGTGTTTTTATGGCAAAACAAAGTTGCCGGGTCAGCTAGTTATATATATAAAGATAGACAGAGTGTCCTGGAAGCAGCTCAGTGAGTCGCTTAAAGTTTTCCAAGATTGGCAAGAACTTCAGCAATGAAGAACAACACGAATAAGCAGAGGATGTATTGGAACACTCACCTTGCCATGCACCAAACACGAGGTAACATCTCCGGTGCACATCAGCAGTTCTCTCAGCTGTTGAGTGCTGGACTCAACGCCGTTGAGCTTGTGGTTGAGTCCGTTGAGACTGGTCAGCGGCTTCTTGGGTGAGCTGCCGCGCGAGTTGGCGCCTGACTCATTTTCTTTGTCGCTGCCTGCTGTTGAGAGTGATTATGAATGTCACTTATTGTATTAATTTATTATCTATATTGTAACGGATGTGACGTCATCCTACGTGCATCCGACCAATGCCCACCGAGCCCGCCGAAGCTAAACCGCCCCCTCCAGTCAAGCCATATCATAAGTGATTGCCAGTCATTTTATTTGTCTCTCTTTCGATTGTGAATACAAGATCTGAACAAACCTCTGCCCGGTTTTTATTTATCCGTTTCAATTTATATAAAAATCAATTGCTGTTCGTCAGTCTCGCTTAAACTCAGGGTAGGTAGGTAGGTAGGTAGGTAGGGTAGGGTAGGGTAGGGTAGGGTAGGTAGGGTAGGTAGGGTAGGATAGGGTAGGATAGGGTAGGTAGGGTTGGTAGGTTAAAAGTACAATGAATCAAAAAATGAATGTTTGGTGTTTTTGTTACTATGGCAAAACGAAGTTTGCCGGGTCAGCCCGTAAGGGAATAAATAGTCTCCCACTATAATTTTATAAATCACAGTAAAAAAATGACAAGTTCCAGGTACTTCTTTTACAATAATATGGTCATATTGAATTTGTAATTTTTCCTATTTCAGTGTAGTTATCACCAAACTTTTTGGTCGCCCTGAAGTTGGCTTTCTGACGTGTAGACACGAAACGGTG